>CAKAOI010049641.1:17694-66156 GCA_916701655.1 Sebastiscus albofasciatus
AAATAAAAAAGAACAAAATAAAAACAAAAACACATACATACAATTCATTAAGCAAATTAAAATATATAGATATTTAAAAAGAACATGCATGTAAATTGAAGAAAACAAAGAAGTAATAAATGTTTGTTGTGTCAATAAAACAAACAAACAAATAAAAAACAATTAATAACAATATATTGCAATATCAAAGGATAAATGTAAAAAAAAATATACATATATTTTATTTGTTTTTTATTATTTTGGCAGGATTCGTCCTCCATACTTCACAGTAACTTGGCTACTAAGCAACCTAGTCTCACTTTGGAGTGATATCAATTTAAAAAACTAAACAATCCGTATTGTTTCCTAATAATACATAGCAAAAAAGGGCCAAAGATGTGTCATCTACATGTACAAATAAATAGTATCCTAGTTGAAACACTATTGTCCCTAATTTCTGTTTTAATGTGCTTCTATATTTATTTATCTTTGTATTACTTCCTCTATCTATCTACTCTTCTATTTAATTATTTTTTTATATATGTATGCATTTACTTTTGAATTTATTTTTTATTTGTTTTGTTTTTTATTTTGGCAGGTTTTGTCCTCCATACTTAACAGTAACTTGGCTACTAAGTAACATAACCTAGTCTCACTTTGGAGTCAATTTAAAAACTAAAGAAACAGTATCGTTTCCCAATGATAGATAGCAAAAAGGGCCAAACCATGTACAAATAACTAGTTTCCTCGTTGAAACACTATTGTTGCAGCGCATTCTTGCAGAGTGGGGTCAGTAAATACCACACAAACCCACGAGTTACCGGTATAAACCACATAGTTGTCGTCGCCCATAACAACAACAACAACAACAACTAGTGCTGGAGAAAGACAACAGTACCAGCATGCTGTCATTCACAACACAACAGAGCCAGGCCCATTACATGTCCCCGGACAGAGAGGAGAGAGGAGAGGAGGCCCACTTCTGGGATCAGCCTTTGTTTATGCTGCAAAGTCTGAGTAAAGTTGTCACTCACTCACTTTTCAGTCGCACAAAACACTCATTCACTCACAAACCCGAGCTACGACTGACGACAGCTACCAACGTCACCAAAAACTGTGTTAAAGTGGTGAACTATCCCAGCTCTCTCTCTCTAAAAGCAGAGCACCAGAAGAGAGAAATACTCACAGATCCACAGCATGTAGTTCACTGAGATTCAGGTCATGACTTCTTGTTTTAATGGACGCGTCTGTACTCCCGATGTCGGCCGGGTTTTTCCCTCAAAATGGCAGAGAGTGTAAATCCTGTGAGTTTTAACAGCGCAGCGCTTCCTCTCCTCCCAGAGTTCACACAGACAGACTGTCCTATCCAGACTGTCCTATCCAGGCTGTCCTCCAGCGGGACACGGCAGGAATCAACGGAGCAGTGCTGCCTTCAGGACTGTAGGAAATATCGCCATCAGGAGAAGGGAAGTGTATAGAGTAGTAGAGAAGTGAAACATTAACCATGAGAATTAGGATAAAAGGTGGTTATATCCACATGGTTGGAAATAAACAATGTACACATACTTTAGTTTAATAAAGCATGTGTTAATTGTGTTATTTTTTTTTTTTACATATAAATAATGATATGCTCATTTTAATCCATTTCAGTGCTGGGGTTTTGTAGGCTGTCTATCAAAAACTGGACATATAACTATAAACATTACATGTTACAAAGTGCATGCATGCTGTCAGGCTCCACAACCAGCACTGCTCCCAGTAGACCACTTACACACCAAAAGACTGACAATAACCTGATATTTTCAGGTGGAATTTCATTCCTTCATTCTCACTGTGCAATATCATTTTCCACTTGTGCAATTTTGTTAATAGTCTGTTTATTGTTAATACTGTATATACTGCTCCTATTTTTATACTTCCTTCTATTTAGATGGTTCATATTTTGTTACACTTTGTTTAGCTCTTTTTTTTTTACTGTGTTAGCTGATGCAAAGAGTAGTAAGTAGAAAAGGTGGTTATATCCACATGGTTGGAAATAAACAATGTATACATGCTTTAATTTAATATGTTGGGGGGTTTTTTTACATATAAATTATGTTATGCTCATTTTCATTCTGTTTATATCATGTTTATTTTTATTCTTATTTTATTCGAACATTTTTATCTATTCTTTTGTTATTATACTGCTTATGTCATTATACTACTTGTTAAAGAGGGACACAAATACCCCACACCTCATCTCCACACCATTATTGACACACAGTACACTTGAACTGAATGGACTGTAATGCTGTGCAATATGCTGCCTTCCACTGTCTGAAATATATTAATTATTTATTTTTTTAAATATTTTTGAGAGTTACAAATTCTTTTAATATGGTCATGGAGCATATATACTGTATATTTGTATTCTGGGGTATTGTTCCTATGTTTATTTATTGACTACACTGAGGGTGTTTTATATTTTGATAATTTATTTATTTATTGTGTTGAGTTGATTGTGCTACTTATGTTGTACTGTAATTACCTTGTGCCTTTTCTACCTTTTTTCTTTTCTTAAAGCTGACTCGGTGTAAACTGCTCAGAATTCCAATGTACTTCAGTGCAAATGGCAAATAAAACTCTTGAATCTTGAATCTTACTTGCACCAACAAAACCGAAGCAAATTCCTAGTGTATACCTCTTACACCTGGCAATAAACATGATTCTGATTCTGATTCTGATTTTAATCTATTTCAGTGCTGAGGTTTTGTAGGCTGTGTATCAAAAAATGGACATATAACTATAAACATTACATGTTATAAAGTGCATGTATGCTGTCAGACTCCACAACCAGCACTGCTCCCAGTAGACCACTTACACACCAACAAACTGACAATAACCTGATCAGGTGGAATTTCATTTATTCATTCCTTCATTCATTCTCACTGTGCAATATCATTTTCCACTTGTGCAATTTTGTTAATAGTCTGTTTATTGTCAACACTGTATATACTGCTCCTATTTTTATACTTCATTCTATTTAAATGGTTCATATTTTGTTACACGTTGTTTAGCTCTTTTTTTTACTGTGTTAGCTGATGCATCTTGTTTTTGCACTATCCCCTTTGCTGCTGTACACTGCAAATTTCCCCACTGCAGGACTAATAAAGGAATATCTTATCTTATGCCCCCATGTGCCCCCAGTTGGTGCACCTTTTCCCATTTTCCCATTTCTTTTGACATATGTGTAATAACTTATTGTGTTGATACCACTGGTTACGGGTTTTAGTTTTTCCTCATTATTTGGTCTTTATGTTTTATTCTTTTATTGTTTTTTTATTTTGTCTGTATTTCATATTATCTATGCAAGCACTTTGAAATTATGTTTTGAAAGGTGCTATACAAATAAAGATTATTATTATTATTATTATGTATAGCATGTAATTACAGGTTAAGCCTGATGGCAGTGTTGCAATTCTACAGATTCAGCAAAGGATGGACTTGAATTAAAAGGTGAATCACAGTTAGAACCTACAAAGAGGGGTTTACAATAAAATATTAAGTATGTTCATGGGGCTGTTGTTGTTTTTGTTGTTTCTTTTCTCTCACTCTTTACCGTGTTTTGCCAATATTGCTGTCGTCTGGCAGCTTTGCACTTGCACTTTTCTGTTATTTTGTATAAGGGTGTTTCATGCATGTGTGTGTTTATTGTAAAAAAAAAAGTTGAAAATCAAAAAGTATATTCAGGAGGAATAAAAGGGGTCGTACAAGAACCACATATTTGTTCCTTTATTATGTTGATTTATGTTACTTATAAAAAAAAACTACTTCAAACTCTGTCCTGTCATCATTTTGCCTTACTTGAGAAGTATATAACAATACACCATTTCAAACAGGATATTACTTTTCTACCACCACACGTCTCTTAATGTATTATGCTTTTATATTAATTCTGCAGCCTCTGTGCTTCTTGAATTACAAAAATGAAAACCAAACCACCATTTTATCATTATTACCTGGTCAAAAGCTCTTGAATGCATGAATAAGCGGTGGTTATGACTACTTTGACCTCTGAAGTAGTGTACCAAGAGTACTTGAAAGCCTCATAAATTCAACCAAAATGACAACATGTTTTTCCTTCCCAAACAAAGTGACGGCATCAAACAGTAATCTTCCCGTTCTCATGTGTCCAGTTCAGCGGTGTTGCCTCATTTCCCAGTGGTTAGGGTGTGTAACCCGGCTGTTTTGTTTTTTTAAATTACAGGCAATTTAAAATCTCCTCCAACTCCCAGAAATGCGGCACGAAAAAGTTAGGTCAGACGGGTTCATTAATAACCAGGTGGATCTGAAGCATTTCAATGTTGAACACGCTTTTTTTTATTTTGTTTCACATATTTATATGTGCTTTTGAACAGGTTACATTGTGAGAATACAAGTATTTTTTTTTTTTATCAGTTCCAGGTGTGTTGGCAAATCTTTATGAACAAAAGGTTTGCTGGCAGGTGTCGACTGGCAAAAAAAAAAAGGTTTGAATGAACTGCTCATAACCACTGCTGGGCTTTTCTTTCTTTTTTCCTCATGTCACTACAGGCCAAAGAGGGTCTGTTTTTACTGTAAACTTAAACTGCACTCTGCCATCATGACTCATGAACCAGGGTTTCTAAGCACCAGCTACAGTATGGCCCAACCCTTTTTATAACACTTCCAAGTAATCTATCCTTACAGGAGAAAGGAATTTCCCAAATTTTGTGTAAAATAAAAATGTGTAACCTCTGAATAAATGCCTTTGTGTATATATATATATTTTTTTAAGAAATTATACAGTACAATTATATCATGATTTCAAATGAGTGTATATTCACATTAACCCTTTTTGTCCATACATATTACAACATGAATTTAGAGACCGTTGTGCACATCCACACGTACTTTGGTGATAAAAACGACTATTGTTACAGAGTAACTTCAGAGACAGACTGACACCATTTCACGAGCTCCGACTTGTCCATCCTACCCCTTTTCATCTAAGTAAACGCAGTAAATCAGTGCTTCAAGGCAAACATTTCTTCTCGTCTTTTTCTCCACTCCCACACGACTGAAAAATTTCCCAAAATGAGGAATGAATTCAAGTGTCTTTTGTTAGTTGTTCATTCAAGGTTTTAAAGCCCTTCTTTACAGAAGCTTGTGGTAGATGCATGTGTTGTTGTAAGAGGGGCTGTTATGCTGTATGTAGACATACAGGCCCTTGGAACCACTTGCGCAAATAATCTCAAATTTGCTCTAAAAAGTGTAAAACAATACTCACATGATGTAAAGCCTGGTGCCACAGTCGCACGATGAGACGATACTCTGCACACACATACAGCCACACCAACATTTACTTGTACGCCTGCTCGCACAGATAAGAAAGCAGTTTCATTCTCCCCCCCCCCACGCGTACGTTAAAAGCAGGAAAAGTACACACGCTGATCAACAGGGTTTGGTCTTCAAGTCTTGACTTCAGTGAGCAGCTTCAAACTGTTCCCGCTGTTTAACTTCCTCTGTCCCCCCTTTTGGGGGAAAAAAGCTGTTTCTCTCCCACCCTGCTTTGGCCAAAAGGTCAAGCAGCAGCTTCCGGTACAGTTTCAGAAAGCATTTGTAGCAAAATCGTGTTGTGTTATAACTGGTGCTGTGACAAGGAAAAGGGGAAAAAAAAAAGAAGCTTCTTCAGTCAAACATTGTTCAAGCCTCCATACAAGTTCATTTTGTACTGCCACTGCCTGACAGTGGAGGAATCTGAGGCCCCTCCCGTGGTTCGGTGACAGTGGAAGTGTTGGTACCAGGAACGCTGCTGAGAGGCTCCACACACCAGATCTTCTCTCAAGGTGCCATTTGTGATGCCAAAATGGAGCCAGAGTTCAGAGGGCAGCTCTAGCGACCTTTGTTCTTTTTGGCATTTCCCTAAAGGAAAGAGAAAATAAAAATAAAAGATCAGTTCTACATAAAAATGAATCCAGGATTGGTACATCATTTTAAGTACCGTGTTGCGTTTAAGTGCTGCAAAGTTGCGAAAGCTCAGATTTGGTTTTTGCATTCTGTTTCAAAATCTAAAAAACATGCTGAGGCTGGTCTCTGGCCTTCAAGAGAAAATCACCACCTTTGACTCACAAACATGTTGAGTCCTGCAGCTTCCCAACATACAGCCATCTGTGTGCACACAAGCAGGAACATGCACGCTTAAAAAAAACGGGCCTCTCCATTCCTGCAGCTCTAACTTAACGATTTCTTCAGATGGCTCCAGCAGGTGCTTTTCCCATCAGGCCCCGGCGGCAACCACTACACCGCTGATGACCTCGCGGTTCACCTCGTAACTGACAGAAACTTTACAACGTCACATTTCCCTGCCAAACCTGAAATGATCCTTCACGCTCCCTGAAGCCGCTGGATTTGGTTTTATCACTCCTCTTTAACAATAGAGCTTTTACACTTATTTATATGGAGACTGACAGCATGAGACAGCTGAAAACAAACCTGAAACAAACCTACAGTATTATTAGTTTTGTAGTTATTGAACTTACTTATCAACATTATCACAATGGCTATATTTTTATTTATTAGTTTTTTCTAATATTACTATTTACTTTTATCTTTTCCTTACTATTATTATTATTATCATTATTATTTATGTAGTTATTGAACTTACTTAACATTATCACAATTACCATATTTTTATTTATTTGTTTTTTTCTAATATTATTACTGTTTACTTTTATATTTTTCTTCTTATTATTATTATTCTTATTATTATTTATGTAGTTATTGAACTTACTTAACATTATCACAAATACCATATTTTTATTTATTTGTTTTTTCTAATATTATTACCATTTACTTTTATATTTTCCTTATTTTTATTATTATTATTATTATGAATGATGTAGTTATTGAATTACTTACCAACATTATCACAATTACCATTTATTTATTTACTTATTTATTTATTTACTTATTTATTTCTCTCTCCATCTCCTCTTTCCCCTTCTTCTCCTTGGACATACCTGCACATGCCTCTGGTCACAGTTATTCACATATGAATATATGACAAACTTACACAACACACTTACAATACTCCCACTCCCTCTTTTGTTATTGTCTGTATATTTCGTGTTACACCCTTGTCTGTATAGTGTGTCACCTGTTTGTATTATGTCCCACTGACAAAATAAAAGACAGAATAAAAGGATGAGTCATGTCTAATGTTAACAAAAAATGTGTTAAAAGTAAAAAAAAAAAGAAAACAAAACAAACCTGAGAGCGAAGCCACATTTTGAAAGGCAACAATTTTGACAAGAGCTTGGATTAAAAAGGATAAAAAGCAGACCCATGTGTTGTACCTTGCTGCCCAGTTTGAGCGTGTCGATTTCCTCTCTCTGCTTGCTCAAAGTCTCATTCATACTACACAGGTGGTCGCTCATCATGCTGAGCTGGTCTTCGTAGCTCCTCTTTGTTGTAGCCAGCTCGTCCTGTAAGAGAGACACCACAGTTACAGTGTGAATGTCTTCTGAGCTGGGAGGAGGCTGATGTCTATACTTAGACAGGACTGCGTTTTACCTGCAAGCGTGTGATGTTCTGATTAGCCAGTTTGACCTCCTCGCTCAGAGTCTCCCGTGATTTTTCCGCAATGGCTAATCTCTTGGCCAAAGCTCGACACTAGAAAGGGGAAAAAGGAAAGTAAACAACTGCCGTCCCCTTGACAGGTTTAAACGCATGTCTAGCGTACTTTACAGAACTTTTTCAAAAGCTGCAATAAAGATAGAGAGAGATATTTTCTTTGAGTAATGGGTGTATTTGAGGACAGCGCCAAAGGTAAATGCAAAGTGACAGTTTAATACCTGAGACATTGCCTCAAGATCAAGTGCGTTCCTGTTGCTACGATACAAAATGTGGATGACTGACGCGCCAGTTAATCACAATGCGACCGCATGTCACTTAGAGAAGTATCTACATTCAGACCAAGCCTCGCCGTAATACTAAAAATAAAAAGGTGTCAGTTTCTCCGTAAAAGGAAACACTTGGTAATAATGGAAGATTTTCACGAGCACAAAAAGGAAAGAACAGAGAAACAAGTTAACTTCTGGTTCAGTTTCTATGCTCTCTGTTTAAAGAAGAAGATATAAATAGTACACACGAGGGAGCAGGTCAAGTGCACTAAATGTATTTGGGCGTTAAGTGGAGGTTGGGAGAGTTTCCGTATTTCTTCCCAGATGACGTGCAATGTTCGAGAGGCTGCGTGCGATGAAAAGGTCACTTCTTTGCTGTAGGAAGCAGCTTAGTTTTGGGCTTCACCTCAGAGTGGAAGTGCACGGCTTTGCTGTCTGAAATCTGGAGCTGGGTGGTGAGCTCTCCCACTCTGGCCATGTAGTGAGTCTTTATCAGCTGCTCCCTGGACTGCTCGTCTCCCACCTGCAAACACAGACACAACATCCAGCTAGATAAGATTGTTTTTCACTTCTGGGAAATTTGATTTGAAATACTTTAAAAAAAAATAAATAAAAAATATTTAAGAACTCTTTATGTAAATATGTCACTTGATTAAAGCTGTAGTCTGTCACTTTGAGTAAATACGATAAAAAGTTATTTTATACAACTGTCACTATATCCTGACAGTAATGCATGAGACAGAAACACGGTTGTATGCCTCCACCAACCAGTCAAGCTGCAGTTTACATCTGTGTCTGACCAAAATGTCATCACTACATCATTTTATCCTGTTAGACATTTGTGTGAAATTGTCATAATCAGCATATGAATATTTGAGGTATGGCCAAAAATGTTGTTTTGTGAGGTCACAGTGACCTTGACCATTGATCTTTGAGCACCAAAATCTGATCAGTTCAGAAATAGGCATTACAGTAACAGAATCTTGATTCATATTCGAAAAGTTTGATTGGAGTTCAAGAGTTTCGCCAGCAGTGATTGACCCGAACCCTCTGATTGGTTGTTTTCCTCCGATCTGTGAAATCTTGCAAATGCCATTATGAGCACCAGAGGACACGGAGGAAACAACAACAGGATTATCTGTCTCATGCACTACTGTCAGGATATAGTAACCGTTTTATAAAAAAAACCCTTTTTTTTATCATATTTGCTCAAAGTTATCAACTTTAGCTTTAAGTGTTCTGACAACTCACATGTTCAACGGTAGGTGTTGTGCACAACATGCCAACCTGGTGACAAGACAAAAGAGAGAAACATATCAGTTGTTATAATGTTATAAAATCCACTTAAAAGCACAGACAGGCCTCCGGCACTCATAGGACAAACGCGCCATGCAAGAGACAATAACAACAAAAGCTAATACACAAGTAGTGCAGAGACTAGTGAGTCAACCGCTCTGGATTGTGACTGCACTGTGAACTCTGCAGTGAATGCATAAACAACAGTATTCTTCCATTCTGCCAATTCAGCACATTGGCAGTCTGAGTTTCATTAAGCAAAAACTTGCTTAGTGTGGGCGCTACAAGAAAAGAACGATAATAATCCCTTTGTTGAAGCAAATCAGATACCGGGTGCCATGGGCAGAAAATGTCCTCTACAAGTGAAAACTAATAAGTGTAGCAGCCAGTTTGAGTAACTGTACCAGGCTGGTGCACAGCGTAGTCTCTTTCCCAGCAGCCTTGTCCTCTCTCTCTGCTTCCTCATGGCACTCTGCGAGCGTGCCGGCTGCGGCCGAATGTGAGTTTGGACTTCCCCCTAGAGCTCCTGCGAGCTGCGCTTCCAGGTCTGCAATGCGCTGGTTCTCCTTTTCCAACCGCACCTTCCCCAGCTGGGCCTCCAGGAGCCAGTGCTCCTTCTCCTGCTCCAGCCGAGCAATCTTCTCCTGGCTCTGCTGCACCTGCAGGAGGGCCAACGGGGGGAGACGAGAGGACAGTGAGCTTGTGGGAGGAGGGTTTAGCAAAGGTTGGGAGAAGCAGAAGGGCAGCAGTATTTAGGAAGAAATGGGGAAACTATATAACAGAGCAGTTTGTAATAGTACAGTCTTTGGGTAGAGATTTTTTTAAAAACACATTTTTTTTAATCCAACCAATAAAAGAAGATGAGGTCCTGAGGTCTTTAGACTGTTCCTTCCAAAGACCCGGAGGCTCAAAAGCCCAATAAGCTCCATCTTTATGAATTCATTTTAAGACTTTGTACTTGTAGTAGTAAACTTGGTGCTGAAGTGACAAATTGAAGCAGGTTTGTATGGACCCAAAGGACACATTAAAAAAAAAAAGCAGGCACTTTGAACTTGAGCTCAGGGCAGAATATGCAGAGGCTCACTGGCCAAGTCTTCCTCACACCCTCTCCCTAAAGAGCGACCGTCTGCAACACATCTGAAATATCACAAAACTGTGTCGTATCGTTTTAAGACTGAGATTTCTGCACTTTTTTTATGACCAACTTTTCCATATCTCCCTGTATTTTCTCAGAAACTATTGATGGTATTCTGCAGCCACACCAAACATAATTGCATGTGAAGTCATTTTGGAGTTTACTTCTATGTTATTACACCACTGCCTTCAGGGCAACCAAACCTGGCTGACTCCTACATGGTCCACATTGTCACACTGAGTGTCTCTTTGAAAAAATGATAAGTAAAAATCTTTAAATTAATCAATTCTAAAACAACAGAAATGGAGTTTTTGAGCTGAGCGTCATACCTGCTGAGTGAGACCTTCTCTGCTCTCAGTGGAGCTGGTCAGTATGCGTCGGTTTGACAGGGCTTCTCTGTATGGGACAGACTGCGGCCTGGCCTGAATGAGAAACAAAACAAGAAATATAGTAGGAAAATGGTCATTTATTAATAAAAACAACATTTATTTCATATTTATATAATGAACTTTAATTGTATAGCACTATTATTAAAGGGGAACACCACCTAAACTAACAATTCCAACATGTTATTTCCACGGCCTAGTAATGTTCAATCATTAAGTGTGAACATGAGCTACTCCCTCTCAAAGCCAGAAACCAGAGAAGTAAGTCTTGTGATGTCATTGGGTATAACGTCTGGAGCTGCTCCATAGACAATGAATGGGAGACAGATTTTGTTTGTTTTATTTTTTATACCCAAATGAGCTTTATTCTATTGTAGTGTCCTCAGTCGTGAAACAGAAAATGTTCCCATATACTCAGAACATTCCACTGGGTGCTTTCAGTGTCATCTATAACATCTTTTCCTATTCATTATCTATGGAGCAGTTCCGCACTTTGTACCCTATGACATCACAAGTTTGAGTTTCAGCAGTCTCATTTTTGGATTTGGGAGAGAGTTGTTCATGTTTACTAATATATTTGGACTGTCTTAGACCATAGGAATAACATGTATGAATTTTGAAAATGGGCATAGTTCCCTTTTTAAAGTCATTTAAATAGAAAAGACAAAAAAAAAAAGAATAAAAGCAAAGTAAAGACAAGAAATTGAGTCATAAAATACAGGGGCAATAAAATATGGATAAAAGTAGCTAAAAGCATAAAATAGTAAATGTGGAGGGATAAAAACCAGATGAGACATATGAAATATTCACAAAGGCGATTTAAAAGAGGGGGCTTTCACTGCAAAGGCTCGCTCACATTTTGTCATGAGCCAAGACCTGAGGAATAATCATCAGATTTAAGCACACATTATACTGACCTTTTTGATAGCATGGATGTAGGCAGCTGCCTTCTTTTTGTTGGCCAACATACTCTCTGCTTGCAAGGGGTTAAGAGCTACTGTGCTGCCTCTCGGACTGTAGCCTGATGATGTGAAGAAGTCCAAGTTGTTGCTGAAGAAAGTGGCAATCTGCAACAAAACAGTGACACACGGAAAAACATAAACACGTATCATTAAAATAGAGAGAGATGTTTGCAGCCTCCTTAGCTAAAGAAACACTAATTATGCCCACACATCTCAATGCAGATACTCAGCATTCTGTTTAGCCTCAAATTAACCAGTGTGTTTACAGCAGAGAGATGATTACACCACCAAGTGTCCGGGATGATAAACGTCTGAGCAATTAAGCTTTTTTGCCTGCAGAGATGATCACTCTCAAAAATGCGGCTCACTCCACACATCGTAAGCCAGCGTGTTTTATTCGGCGCTGCAAACCCATCGGACATCGGCAGACACACCTCAGCCAACGCTTCACTTGATTCACAAAGAGAAAATCATTTATCCCCTTTTTAGTCTGACTGGGGAGCAGCTGTACACACTGCGAGTTGGACAGTATCTTTGAACATTTAGCCGCTGCCCACCTGAGTCCTGTCATTATGAGGTGGCAAAAATTGCCAAGGTGATCCAGTCGCAGTGAAATCTAACTGCTACTTACAATTAAGCTTTTGTGCATCACAGCTAAACGCACGACACAGGGGAGAATAAACCTGGCTGCTGCCTGCCCCCTGTTGGACGTACCTTGCCGGTGCTGCTGGTCAGAGAGCCCAATGATCCGAGCAGGCACTCTGTGGTGGTGCAGAGCTTCTGGGTGATGGTGGGTAGCTCCTTCTCCAAGCTGGCCTTCTGGTTGTAGTGCTTTGACATCTCTGCATACACGGGGGAGGAAACAGAAGAGCAGGAGAAGCATTTACAGCATCTGTTGGCTAGGAGTCCCTTCTTCAGCTTCACATATTACGTATTTATCATCTTTTGAGATCAAAAAGGCAGCCGTTATGTGACGCTCCCTTACCGATTGGTGTGTAAATGATGTGTTACAGACAGAGCTGTGGACTCGAGTCACATGACCTGACATGACATGACATGACATGACAAAATAAAAACAAAGACTCGCCACTCAATTTGGACTTTAACACCAATGATTCGTGACTTCACTTTGACTTGATCCTTTTTGACTTGAAAATACTTGATAACTTCCCCAAAGCCCAACGATTAAAAAGTAATTTAAAAAGGGGTGCCACGGATCAATTCATTTCCCTTCATTTCCTGAGTCAGCACTTTGTTTGAACCAATCCGACAGCATCCAATCAAGTTGCAGGAGAGAACCACGAAGAAATAACGTTAAGATACTGAGCACTATTTGGAAAATAAATATGCCAAAGAGGATTTTGTTCACTTTAAAAAACTACGTGGTGGTCAACAAAAAAATGAATTGCAGTATGCAAAACATGCGGGCAAATGGTATTACATTTGGTGAAGAGCGCATTTTGACTTGTTTATGACTCGAAATTCAAAGTCTTGGACCTGGGACTTGACTGTAAAGACTTGGTCCCACCTCTGGTTACAGATTATATTTTATATTGTAAAAGTGCATGTTTTTAGTGTACCTCTGACCACAATCACTGTCCCCACAAGAACAAAGACAAAGGTACTAGATACATACAACACATTTCCACTCAGCTAAATGTGTCAGCTGTACACATAAGTGACTCTTCTCTGCCAGAGGGCACTAAATTATATTTCCATTTCACATCACAGCGTGATAGATGCTACACTGAAGCCTCTGGATATTTACACTTCAAAAACTGGTGCTGTGGGTATTGTCACGAAAAACAGAAAATGAGTCTGACTGTTATGAATGGCAACAGCAGCTAGGTGGTTACGTTACCGTGTCGCGCTCACGTTGTGAATGGCTCTGGTTAAAGAATGGCTCACGGTGCTGCTCACCTTTAATGGCATCGTGAAGACTGTGCAGGCAGGCGGCCAGCTGGGTGAAGACAGCTGAGGTACTGCTCTGTGGCATGGCATCCTGCCGAACACCTGAGACACATTGCACACATTTGTCAAACAAGCATATCGGATTACTTCACAGCAGCACCCATTCGTTTCCATTAAAAACAAGCTACTTTAAAAATACTTGAAAGGAAAAAAAAAACAATGATTCTTCACATTCATTTGTAATGTTACTTTTCTAATCCAGTTTTCACTGGGATAATAGACAGAAACTTTAATCAGAAAGATATCAAATATTCACCAGGTGCTGAAACTAAAACCCCAGACACACAACACAATGTTTTAATAAAACTAGTCTCTAAAAACAACTCCGCTGCATGAACTAATCTGTGACATATGGTATGTATTTTATATGTTAACCTACTGGGTAAGGCCAAAAGTGTAATGTAGCTCTGCAGTTTCTCAAACACAGCAGTTACTCTCTTCATGTCAGTCTGCAACTCCTGGTTTTTCACAATAAGGGCAGCGGTACAAAGAGGTGTGTTGCACTCTTCTTCCAGGCTGAAAAGAGAAGAAAAGATCAATACAGCCTCCTCCACTATATTTCTCTATCACACACACACACACACACACACTCACACACAGCGCTGACCTTTTCAGCTGGTAGGGAAGAATCTTTTGCAGAAAGTGGGTGTATGAGGAGAAATTATCAGCAAAGTTCTTCAGCTTGACCACAGTCTCCTTTAATTTAAGATAAAAAAAAAGACACAATAAGTGGTTGGCTATAAGCAAGCAGCATTATGAACAAGTCCCATACAATGTCCCTGTCCAAAAACGACTCACCAGTACTGTGACGGTGTCCTCTGTGATGCTTTGGTGTAACTGCAGGAAGCCGTCCTCCAGGGGGCGCACATAGGCTGCATTCTCATGTAGATACTGAGAGAACTAGATAGAGAGGAGTCATGCATTTAGAATATTTAATATGTAAAGCAACTGCTACTGTCTTTTATAGTTGATGTTAAAGTGCATTTGTTATATGATAGGCAGCAGTGTGTATTTCTTGTGTACGGCGGCCTCACCTTCTGGTTAAGAGGGGAGATGGGCTCGATGGAGGAGTCCAGGGGATAGATGTGCACTCTCTGTTCTGTGTAGGAGTGGAAGTTCAACAGAGCAGCCACCAGGTCCTGAATGAAGCCGAAGGCCTGACCTGCCACGTCCCGGGCTTTAAGCTAAAACCACACAGAGAAAACACACTCAATGTTTTAGTCCCATCTCTGCAGAAATTCAGCTGGATGAACAAATCCAGCCAAACAATTACAGTAGGTGATTCATTGATAAGTCAATCAAAAGAAAATTAATCTGCAACTATTTTGATAAGTGATTTTAAGCAAAAATATCAAACTTTTTCAAGTTCCAGCTTCCAAATTGTGTGGATTTTCTACATTACTTTGTCTTCAGCAGTGTTGGGGAGTAACTGGTTACATGTAACGGCATGACGAAATTAAATTACAAAATAATTGTAATCCATTACAGTTACTGAGAAAAAAATATGTAATTAAATTACAGTTACTAATCAATATGTTGGCAATGACAAAGAATCATTATTTTTCTGTTGCTTTGCGATCAATTAATTAGTGGATTAGCGGTGACATGACGCCGGCGGTGAGCGGATGGAGAGCTCGGCTCGCCTCGCTGCCTTTCTGGGCTGGACCCACAGCGGGACTACGGTGGTGTGCAGCACCCCGACGGACTTCTCTCCACTCACTAGTTGTTGAACTGACAGGCTTCTAGTGACACATTATGGACTCAAGAGGTTCATTTCCATTCAGAGACCGTAGTGATTGTTTTTAAGATTTTTTGAGTCACCAAAATCTTATATCATTGATTTGTTCAGCCTCTCTTTGCCCCGCTCTTTCACGCGCTTTTTTTTCACCAGCGATTAAAAAGCTGTGTCAACATCAACACGTTGCTTAATACATTTTAACAGGGTAACTAGTAATCTGTAACCTATTACATTCCAAAAGTATCCTTCCCAACACTTGTCTTAAGTGATAGTATAGTATAGTAATTTGAGCGTCTTTGGGTTTTGGACTGTTGGTCTGGCAAAACAAGGCAAGAAGACACCTTTCACTATTACTTGATATTTCATTGACCACTTGATTAATCAAATAAAATAACGGGCAGATTACTCAACAATGAAAATAATCTGTAGTTGCCGCACTATCTACAACTATTGCTGAGTTTGCTGAATTGTTTCTGTCAATAGATAAGTTTGAGAATAGTTGAGCATTATTGTCAGAACCATTAGGCATTTGTTAAAATATGTACATGTTTTGTAAAAATGTGGGTTTGAGAAACTGCATTATGTAAACAAAAAATAATAAATGTAATAACTGCTGGGGGGAAATATAATTTTTGACAATAGTAAATAAGCTGTAATGCTAAATGACACAAGTATTCTCTATAAACCAATGAAATGCATGTGCACTATGAGCCCATTTTAAAAAAACTGGGTTTGTTTTATCACTCACCTGGTGCCTTCGATTGTGTGGTGGCACGTTTAGGCTGTTGTAGTCACCGCATTCTGCAGGGCAGGAGAGACAGGCAGTTAAACCAGAGCAGCTCCTCTCAGTCCCTGCACTGAACCATATTGACTCTACAAACATAGCTTAAGTGGTTTAGCCTCCTGTCTCCTTGCGTGCAATATTACAGCTCGGTGTAGCATTACTCTATTTACTCCTGGACCGAACGGTGTTATGGCGACAAAGACATAAATGTTCTCAAATAGATGTGTGTTCTGTAGCAGATTGTTTTTTTTGTCCGAGCAGCTCAGTGCCAGATACTCACTGGTGTCATTGAAGGGCACTTTCTCCTGGATAACACTGCTGCTCTGTTTCACCTGTCTGTTCAGCTCTGACTGGCTCCGTCTCAACTGCTGCTGACTGCAGAAACAAAGCAAAAAAAAAAAAGAGTTTTAGATTAAATGATGCATTTTACTTGGTAAATCAAATTCAATGGGGTTTGAGAAATGTATATCCTCAAGGTTTATGTCAAAAAATAAATCACAATCCAGTTTAACAACTCCAGTGGAGTCTACCTGAACTATGCTGTACTACACATGTATACGTACTTTCTATATGCAAATCACCCTTTTGGTTTATTAACACCACGTTGGTGGATTAAATCATTCTGAAACCGTAAATAAAAAGGATGATGTACCACTCTTCTGTCCGCAATCTGCACTCTTTGGCTTCCCTCTCCAGAGTCTGTGCTTTCACCTATCAGAAGAAGGGAAAAAATACATACATTTGAATAAACTTTATTAAAAACTTACAATTACATAATGTACTTCATCCTCCTCCTCCTGTTCATCCTCACCTCTAAACGTGCCTTGTCACTCTGCAGCCGTTCAATTGTTTCCATGTACTTGGTGGTGAGTCCATCCACAACGGCGTGGTGCTGCTCAGAGTCTTTTTCCAGCTCCTGTAGTCGTGTCGTCAGCGCGGCCTCCTGCCTCCTGTGCTGCTCATCTGCTTCATAGAACTAATGCAAGTACAGCGGAAAACAGAGCTGTCACATGCATGGCCTCACCGGTACGTTAACTGTATAATATACAGAACAATGTCAGCTGCTTACTTGGATATGAAGGCGCTCATTTTCTTCTATCTTTTTCTGTAGGTCCTCATCAAAAACACTCTGGGTCTCCAGACCGTGCTGTGAGGGAGAGTCTGCTTTAGTCTGGAGGAGGCAGAGATACAAATAGGGGCTGTTAATCATGATCCTTTACAAACATTACTGTTTAGTCATAATCATTATTGAGTTTGCAAATTTCATAATCACTCTTAAAATTAATGTTTTTGCAATCAGATTCATTCTATGACTAGGGATGTCACGATACCAGAAATCTAGTAGTCGATACCAATATCAGTGAATTTCCACGATACTCGATACCACGGTAAAAAAACAAAAACACAACAACAATAAATCCCCTGTACTGTAATTCAATACATACTCTTTTATTAAAAACATCTGAACGTTACAAAAAACAGAGGCATGTAACCATTAAGTAATAAATTAAAAAGAATTGACCCATTTTGTTCATTTTGGCGTATCAGCGGCATGTTATCAGTCGATAGTCAGACGATGGACACTACATACTGACCGTGAACGCATCTGGTCCGTCAGCTCAAAGTAGTAGGATTAGGAGCAGAGGATTTATTGTCTAAGTGAAAAGCAAACGCACCTATTTGGCAATATTTCGCGTTTAATCCCAATGCTATAAGGGAACCATAATGTTAATGAGGTAATCGCCGTGAGGTGGATGGAGCCGTCACAGCCGGTGTGCACGGAGTAGCGGCGCCAGATAGACCCCCGCAGCAAAAGCGCTGCTGGAGAGGCCAGACACACCGCCACCCATCAGTAAAGATCAGAGTCAGCGCTCTGCACATATTGACCATAAACTTTTCTTGTAAAATGTCCGGTGTAATCAGTAACACTGGTGTTGTCACAAGTTTATTAACTGGTGGGAACATTTTCCTCACTGTCACATCCCTACCAATGACCGTTACAGGCATCGTACGGTACCTTCGGTACTGTAGGAAAAGAGTACCGTCACTTTTTTAAAATGTTGGCATCGACTTGGTACCGAAGTGTCGGTTCTCGTGACATCCCTATCTATGACTATATGAATGCATCCTGTTCCCTCTACCCAACTGTGTGGCCTCTCCCTTATTTCCCCTCGTGATCACCTTCCCCTTTTTGCCCTTGGCTTCACTGACAGCGAGCTCCTCTTGAAGCAGCTCCACCCTCTTGGCCAGCTGTTGGTTCCTGAAGCTGAGACTGTCCATCTCCTGCTCCTGCTTCCTCAGGCTCTGGTCCCTCTGCTTCAGCTGCTCCTGATGATGATGATAACAAAACACATGTTGGGCATAAACTTGGTGTGCATGTCTTCTCACCAACCAGCACATCACAGCAAATCACTACCTCAAAATCACAATGACGTCACTCTATGCACTGTTTGCTTACTGGCAAATATGGTAGAGCTGACATTGTGCAACTCCAGCATAACTAATAGCAACAGTACTAGTAAGATTAGGTGACTATCTGGATTTGTTTTGCAAATATGAAAATATATTTCTTTATTATACTTCTCCGTTAGGCCTTATGATTAGCCTGGCAACCTGGTGATGTATTTATTCATATATGGATAGGATTACAGTTTATGATATAATCTGGAATCTCCAAAAAATTAAAGTTGGGGTTTAATTATTTAGTCTGTATCTAGAGTACAAGTAAGGGATAATGTACAGTGAGTCAGTCATTGTTGTGAAATAAACCCTTTCAGGGTGATGCAAGACCTGCATCACCCTTAACGGGTATATTTCACAACAATGACTGGCCTGTTATTGTCATTATCCCGCTTGTCGCACGGCTACTTAACTTAAGAAATCAACAATTTGACACAAAAAAGGTCCTCCAGACTCCAAGATCAGAACTGCGTCCATAGCAACTGTCTGTTATACATAGCAACAGTCTGCTATAAAGAAATAACAGACCGTAGAACGCTATAATTGATCAATCAGAATCAAGTATTCAACAAAGCTGTGTAATAATTGTATATAACATCTGTGGATTGTAATTATTATTTCTGTTTTATATGTCGCTTTACCTTAAATGAGGCGGAGTTGGCCTGTTCATCCACAACAGCCTTCTTCAGCACCTGGTTCTGGGCACGGAGCTGTGAAAACGTACAGAGAACAAAACATAAATTTGATATAAAATGTCATCAGTGGTCAGGATTGAGATGCAAAGGCAGTTTTCAAATACATAATAATGTTGTATGTGTGCAGCATTGTAAGCTGAAAACACAATTGTCTTTAAATGTCTGTCATTTTGCTTGTGTGTGGTTGCAGTTTTTTTCCCATCCTATTATGCATAACATGAAGAGTCACCAAAACAATTAAAACTCAGTGCTCTTTGTTGAACGGCTCGTGGCCTTTAAACACAAACATAAACTAAACGGCAGTTATGTGTGACATATACATAGTCAGCACTTCCTGAGCAGGATATGGTGCTTGGCTAACAGGGAGTTCAGAGTCGACAGGAAACAGCACACACTCCCCGTGCTGTCAGCTGACACAGTAACAAAGGGCACAAACAGCTCGCGAGAGACTCACAGGCTTTACTGTCACTTGTTAACAAAGCAACCTTTAAACATTTTATTAACACAGTGATTTTTAGCTGCCTAATATACTCTACCTTCTGCATTCAATTAAACCCTACCTTCATGACAGTTTTCAACTTTCAGTGAGTCATGTTGATTGTCATTTTGGTGGCTGTAGTTTGTGGGGCTGTTTGTTGAATTGCATTGCATTGTATTATGAGGTGTTTCTAATCATAACACATGTTTTAGTCTAAGGAATTTAACTGCACCACAAACTAAAACTACATCTTTCAAAATGGCAGGACATGACAAGGGTCAGATTGCACATCTAAGTTATGATCAACTCATTGTTCACCAACCACGTTCTTCATGACTGATTTGATACCATGCTCATATTTTAACTTAGTAACTGTCTCAGTGTTCTTCATGTATTGTTGTGAAACAAAGTAACATATCAAACATAGCACTATATCCCTAGATCTACAGTGCATGTAATAAAAATATAAAAAGTTCAGTATATGAATGTGGTATATGCAAAAGTGGTTATCAACTTAAAATGTACACCTTTAAATTCTAAAAATGCAGTAGGCTCTTTCATGGTTTTGATAATGAGGATTTAATCTCGGGAATAGATGGCAAAACACTGAATGATAAAATGGCCATAAATTTCATGTAGCTGAAAAAAAACAATATAACCCTTCATGAGGGAAGGATTTATTGCAGGGCATTAACTAGAGTGAATTAGTTTCAGTGTAATAAGTGTAATAAACTCCCAGTTTTGAGTGCATCTCTTTGCACTGACTCACAAGAGGTCTGCATGGTCAGTCTCAACTATGGAAACCACTCCAGTGAAGTCCAGTATCATATATGAGTAAATATGTTTAGGTAATTCGTCATTGATAACAGATGCATATTGATACAGTATTAGCAGGTAGCTAATGACAGCCTGGTCAATAACTATGACAACTAGCTTTTGTGGGGCTGTTGAATTGTATTGTATTGTATTATATTATGAGGTGTTTCTAATAATAACACATGTTTCAGTCTAAGGGATTCAACTGCACCACAAACTAGTACTAAATCTTTCAAAATGTAGTTGAAAAAAACAATATAACCTTCATGAAGGTATGATTTATTGCAGGGCATTAACTAGAGTACATTAGTTTCAGTGTAATAAGTGTAATAAACTCCCAGTTTTTAGTGCATCTCTTTGCACCGACTGAAGAGGTCTGCATGGTCAGCCTCAACCATGGAAACCACTCTAGTGAAGATAGATAGATAGATAGATAGATAGATAGATAGATAGATAGATAGATAGATAGATAGATAGATAGATAGATAGATAGATAGATAGATAGATAATGCGTAATAAACTCCCAGTTTTGAGTGCATCTCTTTGCACTGACTCACAAGAGGTCTGCATGGTCAGCCTCAACCATGGAAACCACTCTAGTGAAGATAGACAGACAGACAGACAGATAGATAGATAGATAGATATACAGATAGATAGATAGATAGATAGATAGATAGATAGCTATACAGATATACAGATAGATAGATAGATAGATAGATAGATAGATAGATAGATAGATAGCTATACAGATATACAGATAGATAGATAGATAGATAGATAGATAGATAGATAGATAAACTCACAGGTTTGAGTGCATCTCTTTGCACTGACTCACAAGAGGTCTGCATGGTCAGCCTCAACTATAGAAACCACTATAGTGAAGTCCAGTATCATATATATGAGTAAATATGTTTAGGTAGTTTGTCATTGATTACAGATGCATATTGATACAGTATTAGCAGGTGGCTAATGCTAATGACAGCCTGGTCAATAACTATGACAACTAGCTTTACTTCATTAACATTGAATGGGTGAACATAGGCAGTGTGTTTACCTTGGAGTACTCCTGTGCCAGCTTGCTGTATTTGGTCTGCAGGTCTGTAACGTTAGCCATTGTCTCTGGAAACGGTCTCCCCCGTCGGGTTGGTGCTAGAAAACAAACGGTGTCCTCGCTAGTAGCCCGGCTAGCTGTCGAGCTAGCTTCTTGAAATGTGTAACGATGGAAACGGTGAGCTAACCTGGCTAGCTCCGGTTAGCTAGCTCACTGTTATTACTAAGGCTTGTTCCGTTACTCGGTAAAACTAACCGTGAAAACATTGTCACACATAGACAGGCATGAGTGCCGCAGAAAGAAGTGGACGGTGATGGTGATGGTGGTCATCTGAGTGTCTAAAGCCGGATATTATTAGCACTATTAGCTGACTAGCTGACTAGCTATGTTAGCACAACAAATCCCGACACAGAGCAACACATGTAGGTCATGTTGTCATGTGACAGCAGCCGTGTTACAGAGTGGCGGGTGTGTAGCTGCTGCTAAGCTAAGCTAGTCACACACACATGACAGTCCATTCATCTGGAGGAATACTTTCATTTCTCTAACCAGCAAAAAACCTTCCTCGAATGATCACAGACACAAGACTCAGAGGTCAGAGATCACACAGCAGAGAAGAGGTGAGCTGCTGGAAACAGGCTGCCCTCTAGTGGTGGAAGGTCTCTATAGATAGATAGATAGATAGATAGATAGATAGATAGATAGATAGATAGATAGATAGATAGACATTTATATACAGTGTATATATGTATGTATATATGTATATATATATACATACAAACATTTATATATTTTTTTATACTTGATATATATATACATATATATATATATATATTAAAGGGAAAAAAATATATATATATATTTTTCTTTAATCTGTGATAATAATTAATATCATATTCATACCTTCCTATAATCATCTGTAGAGATGAGTACAATATATTACAGTATATTTTAGAGTGTTAAACTACTTTATTAGCCTACAACTAGGTATTACAAGTCAAAGTACACAAGTTATCAAGTATAAAAAATATATAAGTACTCATTAGGAAGAATTGTCCCCTTCAGAGTGTCATACGTATGTATGTATGTATTATATATATGTATTAGTTAATTAATCAATAATAATATTCCAAATATACATAATTATATAAAATAGTATGACACTCTGAAGGGGACAATTCTTCATAATGAGTACTTTTATATATTTTTTTTATACTTGATAACATTCATTTCATTTGAAAAAATTTTTTCGAACATGTAGAATACAAAAAAATAAATAAAAAATAAAGATTATCATACCAACAAGTGGACAGTCAGAAACAAGTAGTATTTACATACAATGAAAAGCATAAGAAAAATAAATTGTCAACACTTGATGCCTTGATTTACATATTCGAAAAGGAGTGAGAAGAAGTATAAACTTATTTAATCCCACCCCTTCTCCAAATCAATTATGAATTTTTAACCATCTTCCTTATTGAGCCATACATATACTCTAATTAAATTTTCCTAAATTTGTCTAACTATAATTATTATTATTTATAATTATTTTAACTATAATTATTACCTTTAATCTGTCATACAGAAATATAAATTAATTATTGATATAGTTATCCTTATCAAAATACTAATTTGTTATCAATCCAGAATACCAATTCATTACTTATTGTACATTTGTTTGTACAGGTGAATATAGGAAGGTCTGAATATGATATTAGTATGACAGAAAATAGAGATACTATTATTATAACATCCTTTCCTCACCCTTTAACTATAACTAATACCGTTTACAATTAAGTGATGTCACTGCTTAATTATTTACTGCTGAGTTTGAATGTGATACGGGTTGCATTAACAAAAACAAGGTCAGAAATCACACGCGGGTTGTTGTAGCACTGTGGAAGATAGTCTCGGTGATTTCCCCTTTAAAACGCACATGACCTCGTTTAGACTAGAAGTGAAATGACATGTTGCTAATGCAGCCATCACTGCTCAAATCCTACAAGATTAATTTCACCTAATCCATAATAATCTCTCTATATTTTCACCACATAGTATGACTATTTCTTTAAAGAATCTATAACTGTGGAGTTCTTATTTTATAAGATGTTAAATTTGTCAAAATAGTCACAAAAAGAGGGATTTGTTTTGTACGAAAGAGAGACATTTCCTCTGCTGCTGTTTCACTATCCCTGATCTTAAATGCATACAGGCAAAACACAAACTCTCTGACACGCACACCACAGCCAGTGGCTCCAGCATTGTCTGGTTGCCTGGCAACTGTCGGCGTGGCGTGGTTGCTAGGGCCGTGTGGGAGGGGGGGAGGTGATGCTGCTCTGATTTCCAGCTGAATTGAGGCAGTCAGTAGGGAGAAGCCCCCCTCTTCCAGTCGACACACAGGACTCTATTGAACAATAGAGCTGTGCCAATGGGCCTGAGGCTAGTCAGACGAGCCCTTGTTCAGGGTCACACTGTGTTCATCCCACAGTCCTCCATGACTAATTAACTTACAGCGAAGAGTGTCGTTAGGACATCTGATGATGCATCCATCACTGGCACAGCCCTGGAATTTACATTAATGCGAGGTGTGTTTCTGGCTGCCTGCCATGTTGGTGCAATCAAAAAAAACATGCAGAAGAAAAGAAGTGTGGTGGAGCCGCCACACGTAGTGCTGAGCACAGCTTGGCCAGTCAAAACAGCTCTGAACTGCTGGGCTCGGTGGGAAATATTTGCCTGCTGTAACACGGTTATGTGAAAACTGAGAAGCCAGCCACATGGAGAGGTAGCTATTCTAAAGAATAGACTATTATTAGCTTAATATGTCCATCTTGTGGCCTTCACAGCAGGTGGCAATGTTGATCAAAAATTTAGCCAGTGTAGGCTACTAATGTAAAGTAATGCTGCTCAGACTACAATAAAAAGATGCTCACAGTGATAACAAGAACAGGTTTTTATTAATATTTTGTAATACCATATATAATGCAATTGCATATCTTTGGCGAAAATAAATCTTATAAACATTTTATCAACAGAGGTTAGCGTACAAAAACCAAAAAGGTGTGTCGGTCCAATAGACATGGCAGACAACTGACACAAACTGATACTGGGTTGGCAGCTTTGTCGAATGCAACAAAATGTTCATCATACCCTTATAGGAACTGCAACAGAAATTATGAGAATCACATAATCAATATTCAATAACAACTGCTGAACAATGAAGCAGCTGTTTTGGGTTTTTTTTTAAGTTGGGTAAGTTGGACCCCAAAATGTTTAGGGAGCTCATCCACAGATCTGACTCAGAGTCACTTTGAGACCAACATAACGGTTCTTTTGCAAGTGCTACAGAAAGAACGAGGGGAGCTTTTTCCCTCTACGAGTCTCTCCATAATTTCTCTGCAGTTATACTTAAATGTAGGTCTGAAGCCACACAGCAGCAGCCTGGGGGACTGAGCGAGTCTGATCCAGTTTTCACTCATATTCTAAACATTTCAACATCCCATAACAATACCTGGAAGCATGAGTTATGAGTGGCAGTCATTTTTTTGAGGACTCTAAAATCTGCAATGAGAAGATCGAGAGCTAATCTTCAATTTGTGACTACTTAAGTCATAATATCTAAACATAAACATGAGACAAATGTAAAAAAAAAAAAAAAAGAAGAAATGATTCAATCATCTTCGATGAACTTCTACAGTACATGGGGGAATGTGTCCATCTTAAATTTTATACCCCAGCTGTACATCAATTTTGGCAACAAAAGGTTTCAGGATCAATGTTAATAAACTATCCAGCCTAACAAAAAAGCAAAACAAAACATCAAGAAAACCTGGCAGTCATGGTTAAATTGAAAAAAAAAAAAATAAAAACACCCGCTCTAAAGACAATAGACATTGGCAAAATACTTAATCACTATAACATAGTGAAAGAAAAAAAAGGTGTATTGCTGTAAAATAAAAGGAGAAAAATAAAATACTTATTAAGAGGAGTTCACAGAGGGAGAAAAATAAAATGTGCCTAGTCACTCGTTTCACATGACCAGTGTTTGATAGAGTATGCATTCAATAATCCCATAAATTAATGTCATAAATAAGGTGATGATTAATGAACAATAATTTGTTCTTTTTTTTTCACAGCTAAACAAGACCAGTGTATGCAAGTAGTACTTCTGAGAACTGTAGCTTACTCTGCTGAGAACAGTTCTCACTCTAAAGCGACAAAAATAACCCCCAAAACATCGGTTAAGTCACTGTACTGACCAGCGTCCTCTCCCATTTCCTGTTCGGATGATTCAGAAAAACGCGGGCATTGTTACTCTTAACTACATTGTGGCAGCGGGGGGAATATAGTGGCCATGGCCCTTTTTGCAGTTTTACATCAGTGGCACAAGAAAAATGTTTTGGCACTGACCATGCATGCTATACTAACAGTCACTGTGACAATGTGATCTAGTACTGTGGGAAGAAATTAGATCATTCTCAGTGTTACCCAAGTCGTGAGCTTCCATGCTACTTTGTATTGTAACGCTAGCCTTTTTAAAAAAAAAAAGTTCAAATGAGAATTGTGGCCTTTTATGCAACTTCCCCTTGGTGAACTGCATGCAATCAACTGACAATAAACACTCCATTTCACAGCTTGAGAAGAGAGCGTGCACTTCCTTATTTTGTTCTAGGAGGAAGAGCAAGGACGAAACACTAGCGGCCAGCCAGAACTGAGGGCACAACATGAGAGCAGCACGGTCTTCAACATCTCGCCCGCGAGCGACTGCACACACACAAAGTCCAGTTCTCTCTGGCCGTGACTACATTATATCCCCTTCTCGTTCTTTACCGCTTGAATACGCACTATGGCCTGCACCTATTTGAACCAGAACTGCAAATTAACTTCGCCCGCCAAGATCAGCCGACAGAAAAATTAGCCGTATAATTTTGTAATTTTCTAAAGTATATGGTTCAAAAAACAAGGGGGAACACACAGAGGTATAATCAAACTGCAAACCCAAATAATGGAGCGAGAAGCTGTGGTAATTTACTATTAACCAGCTCTGCGTTCAAAAAGGACCAGAAGCAAGCAAGAGTGCCAATCAGCCCAACAATACAGCTGGAGCAAGGAGATCTGTCATTACACCAATCACATTCATTTGGAGCAGTAGGACTACTTTGTCAGTAGAAGAAAAAAGTGTTTGACCATTTCAAACTCTTTCCTGTCATCTCAGGTTTAGGCTGAAGTCAACATGCACTATGATACACACACACACACAAAAATAGAAAATAAAATCTATGGAGGATAACCTATAAACACGCAGTGAACATCTGGCAACACGTGGCAGATGTCCACTTTGCATAGGCCGTCACCAAACATGTGAATATATGTCTGCACGATAAATGTCAAAAACACACTGATGAATGAAAGGGATCGATGAGGGATGAGCAGTGGATTTGCAAAAAACAAAATGAACACAGCTTTCGTGTGTAAATGGCCGCACAAAAAAACTGAGCGAAGTAGCATAGCTAACTTTGCAACTAAATTTGGCAGTGGCAGAGTAATACTATTTCCACGTCTTGCTAATCCTGAAATAGAGCCGGAGCTCGTGCGTGTAAGAAGTTTATCGCGTAACAAGATAATAGTACTACTCCATTCATTCTCTTAATTGTAAAGTTTAACTAGCATACTCGACTCTGAAAAAAAATGAAATAAAGTCAAAAAAGTTAAGGTTGTGGATTAATTATTGCATCTCTCTTACAAGAGGATTCATGGAGCAAGAATTCCTGTCAAAAACAGTGGCATTTTTTTTTTTTTTCTTTAGCACAAAAAGGAGAAACCGATAACACCAGGAGGTTAGGTTTTGTCTGTTACAAACATGCACTCATTCGCTTCATAAATAGATTCACTTGGAAGAGGATACAGGTTTGAGGAGGAAGCATGCAACGCTTTGAGTTATAAAACCTTCAGCTTTTTTTCCCGTTTTTGTCTTTCAGAGGAAAATATTCTTGAATCACAATCTTCTAATCCAACAGAAGCAGGCAGGTCATTTTGGATAGGTTTCTTGATGGTTCTCCGTAGCCCAAACGCCAACCCCCAGCAGTCACCCCCGAGTTACAAAAGTCTCTATATGGCTTTGTTCTCCTGTGTGAACGATACTATTGCCATTTGTTTTGTTGGACAGGGATATTCCCAAACAAAAAAAAAGGCTCAAAATGGCCAATGAACGATCAGATAAGGAGAAGGAGGCACACTGGGACACACGATCAGGGGTCAGAGGTTAGGGTTCACAGGGTCCGGAGTCTGATGGGGGGCAAAAATAATCTTCATTTCCTGTTAAGTTTTGTGCTCTTGACAGTGCGTTTGGAGCCCTCCGTGCAGCTGCGTATACCGGCGAGGTGGAGCAAGGAGCCGGCGGCTTCCTTCAGCTCCTCATCCAGCTCTGGCTTGACCTCGCGTCGTGCCCTCTTGCCGGCGGGCCACTTGATGGCGGGCGGACGTCGAGAAGTCTGGTGGACGCCCCCCCTCTCGTCCCAGAGGTCGGAGTCCTCGTCGCTGTGGAAGCCCTCGCTGCCGGCGCGGTGGGACTGCCTGCGGTCGCAGCCTCCTTCGTCCAGGGAGGAGAGAGACGAGGAGGAGGAGCGGGAGGAACAGCGCTGCAGGGCTGCGCTGCTGTAGTTGTGGTCCTGCTTTGGATCGCTGCTCACCAGGACAGAGTCGGGTCGGGAGAGGTCCAGTGGGCTGTCAGAATCGCCTGAAGGGGAACGGAAGATAGAAAGAGTTACAGGTTTATTACAGCATGACAAATGCTCGAAATATTGCATGTCATGTAAAACTAATTCCACACACTCTACATATCTCATTTTAGTTTGCTTAAAACAGGTTGTGACAGATAGCGAGTAAATCCTAATGCGACTTTACAGTAAACCAGCTATTGTTTCAGAAAAGGTCAGACACAGTGAACCACATACTGTAACTTTAGATCACTTTGTTTACAAGTATAAAGCAGAACTGAGACTTGTCTCAGCCCAAGAGGGAAAGCCCTATTTAAAAATATCTTGTTTCATGCATGTTAAAGCAGACCATTGATGGGGAAAGTACAAATATTAGCAAAATCATATCGCTCTAAAAACGATCCTTTGAGGGCTTCTGCAGTCATTGAATCAAATGAATTAAGTACTGGCTAAATAAATGATCATCTAATGTAAAATATAAACAATAACAGACAGTAAGTTTGATTAAAAAATAAGCCGAACTCAGCACATGAAATTAATGATTTACCATATAGAACCATCCTGCACTGAGAGCACTCTCTGTATGACTTTAGTTGGCGTAATACTCTTCAAAAACATATGTTAAAGGTATAGTTCAACATTTCGGGAAATACGCTCATTCGCTTTCTGGTGTTAATTAGTGAGCATTAGAGGTGCTGGCTAGACGCTTCCCCCTGTTTCCAGTCTTTGTTCTAAGCTAAGCTAACTGGCTGCTGGTTCTAGTATTTCCCAAATGTCGAACTATTCCTTTAATATGTCTTCAAAAAGAAATGTCTGCAGGAAAAATAATATGCAATCAGGTACAAGTAATGTTCTTGAAACCTTTTCTACGCAAGAACCAAACACTTTGCTTGTACAGAACAGGTGACGTACACATCACAAATTAAAGCACACAAAATAAAAGGAAGACGTAAGCAATGACAGGGGTGGTATGTCAGGGGGGTCGGAGACAAAGAGTTGGAAGAGTAGGTGAAAGTATGGCTGCTTGTGGATTCTCTTACATGGGTCAACGTGGTGCCCGGGGGCAGAGTTTAAGAGCATCATGGCAGTGGCAGCATCAATGTCAGACTCTGGAAGAGGAGAGAACATGCATGATGGTCAGTCCTAAGGTGTGAAAGCATGGTAGCATGGCATCTCTGCTAGGACTGGGATGACTGGGTTCTGTCCATCATTTTAAACTAGAGACATAGTGACCCAATCAACGCTTACTGAATGGATTGGATATGCAGATCCGAAACAAACCAGAGGATGAATTGAAGCCACTGATACTGCATCCGATCTTTTCAGACCTGACAAAGTGTCTAAAAGCCTCATAGCTCACTTCTGGGGCTCTAAATTATTAATGATTACAGTGAGACTGAGTGCTCGACACTCAGCACCAGCAGAACCTCTGCCTGTCGTCAAGGTTACAAATCCAAGAGGCGGAGGGGGGAAAGAGGAGGCTGATACATCGACTGGGAGCTCGCAACATTGTGGTCTACATGAGGCATCGATGACTCGAAAGCAACAAATCAAAGTTGAGGATACAAGCACAGTGATGCTGAATGTTCTGGGGCTGAAATGTGAACAGGCAACATAATCAAAATACTGCACAAACACAAGCTATAAAAAAAAAAACAGCAGTGATTGGAATTTCTATACATCTGATTTCAATGCACATATCCAAACTTAAAAAAAAAAAAAACAGAGAAACGTTTGATTCTGACTCACCTTTGAATGAGCAGCCTTGTAGAAAGAGATGAGGGGGTGAGGAGGCACTGCAGAAGGTAAACAAAAACACAAAAGGTCAGGGTTATTTTGAGTTTGCAAAAGAAGAAGATGTAAAGAAAAGTTAAATGTGACCCTTCGAAATGGCAAATAAATAGAAATAAAGAAAGATCTGTTATGATGTGCTTCACTAACAAAGTCCAATGAATAAATGAAATAGGGCTGTCATTCAATTAAAATATTTAATCATGATTAATCGCATGATTTTCCATAGTTGATCGCGATTATTCGCAAATTAATCACACATTTTCTATCTGTTTAAAATGTACTTTAAAGGGAGATTTGTCAAGTATTTAATACTCCTATCAACATAGGAATGGGAAAAAATGCTGCTGTATGCAAATGTATGTATATATTTATTATTGGAAATCAATTAACAACACAAAACAATGACAAATATTGTCCAGAAACCCTCACAGGTACTGCGTTTAGCATAAGAAATATGCTCAAATCATAACATGGCAAATTCAAGCCCAACAGGCAACAACAGCTGTCAGTGTGTCAGTGTGCTGACTTGATTATGACTTGCCCCAAACTGCATGTGATTATCATAAAGTGGGCATGTCTGTAAAGGGGAGACTCGTGGGTAACCATATTTTCATTCACATAGCTTGAGGTCAGAGGTCAATGGACCCCTTTGAAAATGGCCATGACAGTTTTTCTTCGCCAAAATTTAGAGTAAGTTTGGAGCTATTTAGCCTCCTTCGCAACAAGCTAGTATGACACGGTTGATACCAACGGATTCCTTTGATTTACTTTAAATGATACCAGTATCTTCACACTAGCTTCAAAATCAAGCCCGCTAGAACCTAAAAATTGCAAGTTGCATTAATACGTTTTTTTACAAATTTGCGTTAACGTGTTATTATTGCATTAACTTTGACAGCCCTAAAATGAAATATGGTAACACTGATTTGGCTAAGCCAAACATCCAGATAGTGACTGATGAAAGTTTACCTGGGTGGGGAGGCGGGTGGTGTGCAGAAGGCATGTGCGGCAGGGAAGTGCTGCTTCTTAAGGGCTTGGATCAAGTTGGGGCGGTACTCGGGGTCGACACACCAGAGAGAACCTTTTCCATTGGCCTGTAGAAAAGAGGAAGGACAGTCAAACTCCTATCCCAGGTTACAAAATAAGAAACATGCTAGAAACTTGTAGCGAGAAGAATTTTGATTTTGTAAACCTAGATGGAAAAGAAGCCTCCTGACTCATGACCACAACTGCGTTACAGAACTGCCATAGCTTTGTCTAGAAATCTATTCTGTGGAGTTTCCTCGTAACCAAACAAAAGTTCTGTTTAAATTCAGTGTTTCTCACCCGTGTGTATCTTTGAAGCCTAATGCTGTGTTCACACACTACGCGTGACAAAAGCGTGCCAAAACGGCCAGCATGGCCAACTACATTGTCGGCAAGTCGCCATTAAAAAGTGTTGCTCACACGCTCGTTGACGTAATTGTTGTTAAATAGTACTGGGAACTAGCCAAATGGCTATATTTTTGACGGAACGGAACAGGGTGAAACAAAACGTGATTGGGTGATGTGTTTGGCGTCGGTTTGTAGCTTCATGTCACCTGCTTTCATTAAAAATGACTTGTAGAATGTTACAGTGTTGCTCGTAGTATGAACACAGCTTTACAAAAATACTGTATGTTGAATGCAATTCCTTCCCCATAATGCATTTGCAAAGCAGAATGTATTATTTTAAATCATGCATTCTTTATATTCACGTTTGTTAGCTTGCATTTTCACTGCCCTTCAGAGTGTATTCTTGATACGCTTCTTTACGCGTTACCACTACAAACTGTTGGTCAGCGGAATATTTGAATTAATTAGAATATTGAACAATCAATTTTTACCCTTTTTTTAATCCATCAAAATGATGCAGAGTTATTTGTCAATGGGCTTACATTCACAAAATTCCCAGCTGACAAAATCTCTGTGTGCTGCATACAGCAGACTGCATTGAAAGCAGCATAGTGATGTAATAAAAGTCTCATTTTGCACAAATGGAAAAAAATGTTAAAGCACCGGTTCTTCGAGGATCGCTATATCATAAACAAAAGTAGTGGAAGACAGCAAATGCACAACTGAGAATTCCTTAACGGCCACAACAAAAGGAGGAAATAAACTGCTCCACAGCTCTGTGTGAGGAATGAATCTGTCTGTTGGTGATGTGTGCGGGAGTGTGTTAACTGTCACTTTATCTGATGGCGGCGTATTGCCCAGTCTGGGAGGAGAATAGAGCGAGGGAGGGAGGAGAATAACCTTGACTCAGATTACCAACCAGCCCTGATGCAGGAAGAAGGAAATGTCTCCATGGCAACGGAAACCACCAGCCAGTGTCATGTGAAACTGGTCTCTCAGCAGACGAAGGGCTCACGCTGTGCACCTGCATGCTGAGTGGCCTGCACCGCACCATGTTGCTACTCGCTGAGTGCTAACCGCCATTGCCTCCCGTGGTGGGAAAATATGAGGTCTAAGCCAGGCGTAGACTCGGCACCATGGGCTCTACCGGTCACAAGTCTGAACTCATACCGGAGCTCAATATGGCTGCCATCGCGTCGCTCCCTGGATCAGTACAGTAACATGCAAATTATGTTGCGTCTGACACAAGTCTGACTATAACCTTCCTGTCATTCTCTAAAACTTAAGCAACAAATGCAAACTACACTGACGGGAAACTAAAAAATGTACAAAGTCGGGATTTAGCAACATTTGAATGAAAATCTGATGACAGCCTTAAGGCATGTTTGCTTATGCTACCAAGCCACTGTCAGTCAAATCTGATCAAACCACACTCCCAAAGTCTTAATGAAGCTGATTAACTGACTTTATGAGTGTTAATAAAAAAAACATCCAAGATGTTTTTCTTTATGAGCTTTAACTTTTGAATGTTGCATATCTATTCATGAATATTTAATGTTATAGGGAAAGATTTGAAACCATGTAACTCATTTCTGTACCTTTCAGGGCTCAACAATAACTTTTAAAAGTGGTTGCCAGGCTGGCAAACAGGCTTCAGCTTTTGGTTGCCTTTGCTGAAAATATGTTTGCCATTTGTAGTCACCTTATGTTTTGATTAATTAAGATTAAATAGATTAAAATATTTAATCGCAATTAAATCGATGATTTTTTATCTGTTCAAAATATAACTTAAAAGAGAGATTTGTCAAGTATTTAATATTCTTATCAACATGGGAGTGGGCAGATATGCTGCTTTATGCAACTGTATGTATATATTTATTATTGGAAATCAATTAACAACAAAAAACAATGACAAATATTGTCCAGAAACCCTCACAGGTACCGCATTTAGCATAAAAAATATGCTAAAATCACAACATGGCAAACTGAAGCCCAACAGGCAACAACAGCTGTCAGTGTGTCAGTGTGCTGACTTGACTATGACTTGCCCCAAACTGCACGTGATTATCATAAAGTGGGCATGTCTGTAAAGGGGAGACTCGTGGGTACCCATAGAACCCATTTTCATTCACATATCTTGAGGTCAGAGGTCAAGGGACCCCTTTGAAAATGGCCATCCCAGTTTTTCCTGGGTCCCTTGGTACCAATGGATTCTTTGGGTTTTCTAGTTTCATATGATGCCAGTATCTTCACTCTAGCTTTTTGAGCCTGCTACAAGTCTCTGGTTGCTTGTTCATCCGTTTTCTCTCCCTTTCAAATTTTGTTATTCTGAACCTTTGTGCTGTTTCCCACCACAGATCCATTGGCCCTTCAGCACTGAAGTCTTGGATTGTGGGTCCCTCAAGTGACACCAACATCAGCTGGTCCATCATTTCTGCCTTTCACACATGATCTGTTTTGCAGTTTGCTGTCCCAATATTTATGTTGAAAAGTGGCAAAAATTGGTTGCCAATTTCTCAAAAGGGTTGTCAATGGCAACCTAGCAACCATTACTGTCAAGCCCTGCCTTTTCTGTTCCTCACCACATTTTTCAACACAAAGGTCGGAAAGCCAAATGGAAATATAGCAAACATTAGGAAGTAAATGAACAATTTCCCAACAAACATTTCACTCATTTCCCATCAGTTCCATAGGATATCTGTGCAGGATGTGTATATCCTTTGGTCACAAGCATGTGCATATGAGAAGATCAACTTCTGTTTTTTTTTTTCTTTCTGTGCAGGAACACAAACAGAAATGGGCGTGAGTCACACGTCACTGTGCCAGGACCAGGCTGACAGAGATTCTTCCTACAAACTCATCTCTGCACTGCAGGTCACGGTCGCTTCCTTCTGGCAGTGTGACGTTGAGGTTTCCAACTGTGGGATGCTGCTCTCCCTGGTTGCTCTACCTCGTAGTGCTTCGGGAGATAAAGTGTCCTATCTTAGTGTGCTGTGTTTGCATTTCCTCAGAAGGAGTATCTGTGACCTTGACTGTATTCCACCATTATCGCAGCAGAGTCAGAGGTCTCTGCGGCTGTGTTACAGTCCCCAGACACCGTCACATGAGCCACGCTGCAGCTTCACATTTAAAACACACTGTTTCAGGAAGCATAATCTAAACGTTGCAGTTTTTTTTAAGTTTAAAATTGTGTGAGTGCATGAAAGTTAGGAGACAGTTTCATAACGTACCTTTCCCAAACTCCTCTCGACCTTGCGGAAGCATTTGTTCAGGGACAAGTTGTGACGAACTGAGTTCTTCCAGCCAGTGGGAGCATTGGAGAAATAAGGGAAGTGCTCGAGAATCCAGCCATAGATTTCTTTAACTGGCAACGATTTGCTGGGAGACTGCTCAATGGCCATGTAGATGAGGAGAGAAAACGAAAAAGGGGGCTTTGACTTCAACGAGTCCCGCTCCCTGCCTCTGCTGTGTGACGACGATGAGGAGGAGGACGACGGGCCCTGGTTGGACCCGTAGTCTCCCTCTATGTCGAAGAGGGGGCTGCCGCTGGGCTGAGCCTCCGGACCTCCCAGAGTGAAGTTCTGAAGCAGGTTCTCGTGCAGCCAGTTGAGGTTGGTGAGCTCCTCATCCTCAGTACCCCCGGTACGATCCACACTGGTCGCCAGCGGACTGGATGCGCACTCCGCCTCGGGCAGCGTCCCAACGCCACAAACACCTCTGAGCCCCGTCCGCTCCTCTTGCATACCCGGAATTTCCGTTTTCTTATCTGGTGACATCCCAATGATTGGACCCATTAAACCAAAGAGGTCTGGAGAGAGAGAGGAGAGAAGAGGTTGTTAATATTAAACAGCATGTAGACAAAATCACAGTTTTTGGATGGTGAACTGATTTCAAAACAAAGTTGGCAGTATGAAATAACTGGATGCGACATAATGGAATGATGTGTTCTTCCAAGCGTTGACCTTGTTTTCCTAAGTCTTCCCTCAGGGCGCGCCCCCTGTGGCTGTGCCTGTCTGCCTCTATTGCACTTCCTGGCCCTCTCACTGCCCCTCTCCTCCACGCCTGGCGAGGACGGAGAGGCTCTCAGCTCTCCCTCCTCTTGACTCCAGCTGAGGACCTTCGAGGAGATCCTCTCAAGCAACTGAACCGACTTAAGACTCCACTCCTCGACGCCCACCTCGTTTCAGACAAGACCCAGCTGCTCGTTATGTGTAAATGAGCATGAAAACCATCCGACGACTGCAGGAATGAGTCTTACAGAGTGGATGGCTCTTATGGACTGATCTGCATTCAGCCAGGATCAAGTCTCAATTTGTCACATGCCAGATTAAGTAGTGTAATGAGGCTACAGGCCCAGGAGTTGTCAGTCATTTAACAGCACAAGGAAATTCAATATTGCCAGAAGCCCTGTATCATTAACCTATTCCACACAAGTACCCCTTATTAATAAGACAATGATACTTTTTATACATGGGCTCAGAGGACGAATTGTTGGCTTGTCATCCACAATGATCCTGTCAAAGCCTTTAGTTCAACCCAATTAGGGCTGACCCCGAATGCCTCGAAGCTTCGACCATTACCATGGTAATCGACCTCAAAATCAGTTTTCGATGGGTGTATATATACAGTATGTATGTAATAATAAAGTATAAATCCCAAAATATAATAAGGAATAATCCCACATTATTCTTCATTCATATTTAACTTGAACTTTCTCAGACGAATATTTGTGTTTGTTGTGTGTAGAGGTGCGTGTGTGTTTAGTAGTGCGGCAGAGGCACTGTCCCGGGCACTGAAACGGAGGAGATGGAGACAGACAGAAGCACATATCAGCCTACTACGCTGCTCCGCGAAGCTTCGAATACCTTTGAATATTACTCACCGAAGCTTCGAAGCCCAAAAAAATGGCATTCGGGACAGCCCTGAACCCAATATTGAGCTATGATTTAAATTACAGGCACAGAAAGATATGTCCAACTCTCAGCACACTAAAATAAGTGAATATTTGAAAATAAAATGATGTCCAATAAACCTGAATAACTCTGTAAAACCATAAAATACAAGCTATGGTGGGTGAGGCCAAGAGCACAAAGAGATCACTCTTTGGCTCAGCTCACAACAAGCTTTATGTCCTGGGTGTCACCATGACAACCATGCCATCCCTTCAATTAAGAGCAGAAATCCTACAAACAAGATATATAGACACAATAAGAAAATAACAATCCACGCTGGCTGTATGGCTCTGCCGCAGACGAACGCCGAGCGGCCACCCTGTTAGGAAACGCTCCCGCTGCACCCGGTGGGTGGACACCAGATGCCCCGGTCAGGGGTGGTCTGGGATGTTCTGGATGCGGACCGAGATGGTAGAAGTGTTGGAAGGTTGGAGAGGTAAAAGGCGCACAGAGAGCGGCGGTGGATATCTTTTCATTTCTGTGCTAGGATAAGAATTGGGTCAAACTCGAGAGTGTTTGCACAGTGGGCGAGACAGGAGAGGGAGTGTACACACACACACACGAGCACAAATCAGTTTGTCAAAGCCAGTCAGCGAGGACATGAGGGGGAAGGAGGAGGCATTAGTGCATTTACAAAATGACCACTCAACTCTCAATGAGGGGATAAACATATAGCAGACTGATCCTATTTTGGTTTAGAGTGACTTGTAAAGCTAGGGTCATGATTCATTTAGTTGTTAAAGTGTACAGGTTTCTGTCATTACAGCAGCACATCCTGTCTGCTCTATAGGTGACGTCCTGTCAGCTACATTTCGTCCTGCGTTCTGCCTGTCGATCCTCCATTGCTTGCGTTTTAATTTGTCAGCACCGTTGAAATTTCCTTGTGAGCCGCATATACTTCTGCGACAAAAAGGAAGTAAGTCAAAGAGCTTTCCAGGCCAAAGGCAAACGGACGAGCAGAGCGAACATCGGAAGGGACATCACAATAGGGAAATGCTTTTATGGAAAGACAGAGAAAAACAGAAAGAGAGACCAAGAGACTGAGAGAAAAACAGAGAGAGAGTGAGCCAGCTGAGACTCAGTGGTAGTGAGGTAGGCTATGCAAGTTATCCTCAGTCTAGGATGAATCACAGCTCTCAGCAAAGTAGAGCAATCAGATATGTCAGGCAGCGAGAGAACTGCCCATTTGTGTTAAAAGAAAATCTCTGCTCAAGAGACCAAAACACAGAAAGATATCTCCTGACATGACAGGTTCCTCCTCTGAATGAATTTACAAATACAAAAGGGGGGGGGACGGTGCAGACAGACATGCCTGCAGTTTTGGAGAAAATGCAATTTATCCTTCCAAAAAAAACATTTCAGAATTAGGCTAGCCGCCGTGTGCATTTTTACAAAGCGTTTATATATTTGTGTTGATGCCAGAGAAAAAGAAAGGGTTGAGGGGTGAGGATGCCATTTGACAAGGATGCCAGGCTGTTCTACGAAGCTCTACTTTAGGCTGTTCTTTTTTAAGTTTAAGTCAAGTCTAGATCCATGTAGGATGTAAGAAAATATCGATACACGTGAGTATCGTCATATTATGTTGTGCGATGCTGCCCGCCATCGGGCCCAACAGCTATTCAATCTTGTAGCGAGCTCAGTTTTGAAGCTAGAGTGAAGTTACTGGCATTGTATGAAACTAGAGAACCTAAGGAATCCAGTGGTACAAAGTCATACTAGCTTGTCATGAAGGAGGCTAAATAACGCTCCTAAGTGACGCTTCATTTTAGTGAGGAAAAACACAGGAATCTCTTGGCCTCTGACCTCTAGATATGTGAATGAAAATGGGTTCTAAGGGTACCCACAAGTCTCCCCTTTACAGATGTGCCCACTTTATGATAATCACATGCAGTTTGGGGCAGAAAAAAAATTATTTTTTTTTTGCACAGCCCTAGATCCATGACTGTGTAATCCAATAAATGCTGGTGACAAACATTAAGGTCACTGTAAAACAAGCCAACACCAGGTGTGGCTTCGTTTGATTAGAAGGTGTGGTGTAAGTGTTAACTGGAGTCAGAGTCAACTGTAAACACTTCACATGGTTGCCCTTTCTTCTTCATCAACAGGCCATGAATGACTGCCTGTAAACTTGATTCAGTTTTGTGGCGGGGAGATGTGAAGAAGAAGTCTGGGTTAAGTGTCAGACCGCTGATTAACCTTAAAGCACAAGAGAGCTTCACCTCGAGTCCATCTTCACAGCCATGACCTCTCAAGCTGGGCCCTCGGGTGCCGGAGAGCGCTTATCTTCTTTTGAGTATCTCCTCCAGAAGACCATCATTTGAATATCAACAGAGGCAGGTCGGACGAATGAGAACGCCGCCTTCCTTGCATCCAGCCAAACGCACAGGAAGTGTTTTACCATGGCTGCAGCTGGTCAATTACCACTGCTGTTGCAATGATCGCAGTTATCATTGCTCTTATGAAAAGGCATCAAAGAGAGGCGGCTGGGACTGCGATGAATAATGGGCCCACTAGTGTGGAGAGGGGAGCGGGAGCTAATAAGCCAGACTGGCCTGTTGACTGCAGCATCCTTGAAAATACACCAAAGCTGCAATGGCGCTGACCCGGTGGCTCATCTGCAAGTTAAAATAGCCCAGCGCACCGCCAGCCTCATCATATTCATGTGCAAACAGGCAGGCACTAACAGCAGGTGCCAAGGCACATTTTTCCCCCCTTTCAAACTGCTCTTTTATCCTGTTAAGCACTTAGCCTATTCAAATATACACAAAGACATATGGAGATAGCCTTAAGTGGCAAATCAAGCCGTTGATGTGTCAAATATGTTTCGGGGGGGAATGTAAAGGAGATGATAGCAGCGGCATCGAAAAATGAAGAGGCACCGGTTTGAGATGTTTTCTGGGAGCGATTCTCACGATCGGGACTCAGTTGCCACGGCAGCCAATGTTGTAAGGGAAGCAATTGTGCTCATGTCTGTGCATGAAGAGAGAGCTAATGTGGGGAGATCAATACAGGCGGAAAATGCTGAGGCCAGCAGTCTGCTGCCGTTCTCCACAAACCTGTCTGACAAAGAGCAGTGGGGAAGGCCACAGCCAACCTGGGTGTCATGGCACCGCTGACTAAGTGCCATTAAGGCATACTTTATAACACCCATTCAATGCACTTCAGTAAAAAAAAAAAAATGACATATAACTTATCATTTTTATGTATATAACAGATTTCAGAGCAAAAACCAAAGAGATTATGTATGTAACTGCCGTGTGTTCAAGCACAGACGCACTCAAACGCCACACCCTCCTCACAAGAAATAAACCAGTTGACACAAACCAGTTACACCTCTGTCGTATATGCACAAAGGTGTGGCTGTTATTTGAAACCCTAACTGATATTTAGGTGACTACCCAGTCTAGCTGGAGCTCTAAAAATGTGAATGAGACAAAGGGGGGCTGAGTTAGAGTGGGAGAGAGAAAGAGGCTGTTCCACAGCGCCAAGTGGCAGTCTCTTTTTTTTTTTTTTTTTTTTTTTAAACTGGGAGGGTCAAATTATGTCATAACAAATAAAGCGTCCATTAATGTGAAGGCTAATCAGGCGACTGTTAAAGCTAAATGATACATTTTCAAATCAAACTACTCAATGGATTAAAACGATCTGCTCGGTGCCCAAGGTGAAAGTGAATGAAAAAGCTCAACACAAAGCATTACAATTGGCCCCACACTCGGCCTCGTACAAAGGAGCAGTTGTTTTTGCTCTAGTCATGTTTCAGAAGTGCTCAGTATTCACCTCACAGTTTCAAACAGAGGACCGGGAGGGAAGGAAACACCTCCTGCCTGTTGAGGAAGTTCATTTTCAGAAAACAAATTCAGCCTTCACACAGAGACAGTTCGCCACCAAAACAGAGGACTTGAAAGCAGCGAGAGGCCGAGAGGTAGCGTTCACTGAAGCAGCGGTGTTTACTTTGGCAATCTATGAATTCCACCAGCACGAAGCTTATAGACTGCTGACAAACACCCGGGCCGAACCTAATGTATTGACTGATGCAATCACGTTAACAGTCAGGGGAAAAACAAGCAAACAAAAACAATAGATAATTATTGTGATGTTCATCGGAGACATTAACTTCACACCGGGATTTCGAACTCAAACACACAGGACTGCACTTTGACTGTCAACAGAGGTGAGGCCTTCAAGAGTACAACCAACACCGGCCAACACTGAAACCTTATCTCTTTGGTCATGTGGCTCTAAGGTCAGTGTACAAAACACTCACCACCATTTAACGACGCAACAACACATACGTTCCAATACCAAAAGCAGCATTTGCTTTTACACTAGGGTCCAAATCCTTATTATAAATTATTAAAAGAGGATTTTTTGTTAAAGTTTCTATATATTTAAAGGCACAATGAACATGCCTTTAACAGTTCAGCTGAAGTTTCAACATAAGCCCTTCCAGGAATGTGTGAGATTACTTTCCTTGTAAATACTACAAGCATTTGCGAATGATATTTTGTGTACAAGAACCCCAGAAAGCAACCAGTGAGGCCATGCAGGAAAACCAAAGACAAAAAGCTTTCAATCCTGAATCATATAGCAAACTCTAATGGTATCCTTCATAGGTATCCACGTCACATACAGTGGGAGGCACAAGATTCTCACAGAGACCCAAAGAGAAAACAGCACGAAGAGAGCTGGAAGTGCCTTGCTTTCAAAGAATGACAATATTTACTGATGCTTCTGGCATAAGTAAAATCAACTAAAGTGCGCACACACAGCAAAAGATGAACATGCGGTTAAGCAGCGGTAAAATAACATGGAGTTAGGCAACAAGTTTTCTTCTTCTGGCAGCACTGAAGGGTTGGCTATATCTGCATTTTACTTACTTTAGCCTGTTCTATTTGTCTTTCACTCACCTCTGCTGACTCACATCAGCAGCTTCAACAAATATTTGTATTTTTGGAGAACAAGATACAAAAAAAACAAATAATCAACTAAAATTTTAAATCTTTAATTAGTGCTAATACCTGAGTTTCTTGTAGGGATGCACCGATACCGATACTGGATGGGATATCAGGCCGATACTGACTCAGATAGCTGGATCGGATATTGGCAACAATGGGGCCGATCTTTTCAATTCAATTCTAGTTTATATGCTATAAACGTTATATACTGGAATTGTATTTCCTGTTAATTTTGAAGATTGTTTTACCAAACTGCTGGTGTATGATTTATTATTTTAATAATGAATAATATTTTTTTTATCTATGTATTTATGTGTTGCATTTTGTTTATACAAAGTTAGTAAAGCAATTAAGTAAAGCCTGATGTTGCCTTACACATAAAAGAATGATCCCAGCCACTTCCACACAGTGAAGCATACAGCTTATTAATCAAACACTGGTATCGCTATCGGTATCGGGACTGAAAAAGTCCGATCGGTCGGTGCATCCCTAGTTTCATGGATGAAATGCTACATTTTTTTAGTACCTTCGTTTTTTTTGAAAATATAATCTTATTTACCCTTTTTTCACATCGAACAAAATAAGTTAAACTTCTCTAAAGAATCTAACGTCTTTAAACAAATGGGCCTGAAAGAACATTTCTTGTAGACCCATTTGTACCAACTCTCAGTACGAGGAAAGTTTCAATATGGAGTGCAAAAAAATTTAGATTTGTTACTACCTAGCCATAACTTTCACCACCACTATAAAGAATGCATACACATTTTTGGTACCACACAAGTGCATGGCCTCTGTTACATCTGCTCAAATGAAGTTTACTTTAAATTTTTCAGCAAGCTTTCTTTTTTTTTTTGCATCAAATCACCATGGTGATGTGATGACAATGTAAGACTTTTTAAAAATAGCAAAGCTCTAGACGTGCTCTAGTAAACTGAGCTGCGTGCTTATTCATGGATTGAGCTGATTCAAGTACAGAGCCCAGTATAAAACTCTCATTCAAATAACCCTGTGTGACACATCATCAGTTAAACTTACATTTCATTACGTCCAAATACCTAACCAGCCCTACCAGTGCTGTTAATGACTATTGTTTTACAACTGTCTGTGGCACCTTGGTTGGCACTGGTCACAAAATGTTGGTGAACTGACAATACAATCCCCATTCAGCTCCACGCATCCTAGAAGATCCTGATAATTTTGCACACAAGCTTGTCAGCCTGCGACGTTGTTGACATACTGCCATCAATTAAATAAATCCCGTTAATTCAGCCAGGGGTGATGAGACAAAGACCCATTGTGACACAGGACACACAGCCTTGCTTCCCTCTTCCTTTCTCTCAATCAAGGAAACGGTCGCACCAGTGTTGTTTTCAATGAGGCTGGCCCTAATGGGCCGCGTCTTGAGTCAGGGGGCGGAGGGGGCTGCTCACTATAGAGTCAGTGCATAACCACTGTGACCAATCAAGAGACATAAAACAATAACTGGAGTAGACGGAGGGGCGCCACAACAGGAATACACACATTGCCCATATGCAACCAGGAAAAACTGAGAGATAAAACTCAAAACATTCACTTTCAAACTATCTATTTTTAGATTTGCAGAAGCTTTTTTGTTGATGTCATGACGTTACCTACAATACATTGACCACAGTTTGTAAACTAGCGACAGCTGTTAAAGCACAGGGGATTCAAAACAGATGCCATTTAGCTGTATACCCTGATCTCTAAATGATGTGACACATCACAAAAAACACAGACAAGTTGATAATCTGAACAGGACAAAAGAAAACAAAAGGAGGGAGGCAGCGCATGCCTCTACAGGCGTTCACATTTGCATCTCAAATTCAGAGCTACCGCCTATGTTTGATTAGCGAAATGTCACACAGACCCAAGAAGACTTCAAACTCCTGGGGATATCCCTCCTTCAAAACACAAACAGGGGGGTGTGAGCAGGTGATGAAACACACATGTGCAGCTTTAATTATTCAAGCAAACCACCACAAAACTGCACGAGGCAGTAAACTCTGCAAGCCAGACAAGGCCAACGTCAGCAGTTAAGAGCTGGAGCTCGCTGATTGGCGACTGATCTCAGACAGAGATGTGGTTGTTCAATTTAACAACCTTCATAATGGGAGGTAGAAAAAGACACATTCTTTATAAAAAAAAAAAAAACAACAGCCTAGGAAGACTTTCTTTGGTTGGCTTACACTAAAGTAACAAAGATCGTCTACTTTCACTTCCTGTACAACACGCTGTTAATTCATTTTAAATCATTTTCCACTTTAAATGTGTAAAAACACTGCAATGTGCACACAACAACCTAATTATGGGAATACAGCTACTTCAAGTGAACAATGACTGCCAACTACCTTTTTCTGCCAATCATCTAATTATTCAACCTCTTCCATTATAGCTACTTAAAACGGTCAGTTAAATCAAAGTCACAAATGACTTGGTAATTACAAGGTGTTGAGAGAACAGTGGGTTATAAAGCTTTGAGCTTTTCTATTTAGCCATCCCCTGAGAAACCAGGTTCAGACTGTGTTGAGCAATTCCAGAAAAAAAGTTTCTGCCACATGGGGCAGCTTTCGTAATGGATTTAAAACCACAGTTCAGTCATGTAGCTACAAAGAACAAGGTGGATTTCAGAGGACGCAACCTTTCATTCGCTCTGGGTCAGAGTACACAATTCTGTGATAAGACTGATTACATGGCAACACCACCATTTTGAAGTGCAGATTCTTTACCACTCTTGTTAAGATAGGGGGGGGGTAACAGCTACAAGCTACAATGAAGTACCATTTCCTTATTTACAGATAGTTTATACATTATATTCAGTGTGTTGTGATGACTGAACAAGACGACGGAGATTCACTGGATCTGAAATGCACCTACTAGAAATTCACTTGATAAAAAAATGGTGTGCTACGGTGGTCCCTTTTGTCACATTGCCTCATTGTTATCATACATCCTCTGAGGAACGTCTTCCTGTTCTGTCATCGGTACAGTACAATGGAGCAACTTCTCAGAAAAGTGACACCAATGTGTTTACCGAGTTGTAAAAAAATGAAGCGTAGCCTTCACGGGAGTTCTAGAGGAGCTTGAGATATATTTGATAACACTGTGTCTACCACTGTGTTGGTATAGCCAAAGCATGGAGATGGAGTAATACATTGAAGTATGTGACTGACTGTCATTGAGGTATTACTCCTTTGGAAAATGTTTCAATGAATTTAACAAGCAGACCAATACCCCGGGGTTCACCGTCAAGATTGTGACAAAAAAAGATACTCAATCAATTGTCACATCCATGGATTTAACCTCGAATCAAAATGTGTTGAATGTGTCCTGTATGGATGTGATATGTTGTTTTTGCACATACGAACCAAAGACAAATAAAGACAATAAAGTATTTTCTATCGACTAGTTGTAAATAAATTTCAATCTCATGCTATCATCAGTAAAAAAGCATCTGATTCTCAAATATGCTAGTTACATTTTCAAACATTGTGCACTGTGAGCAGACCCTTAAGAGAAGATTATATTCACAAAAAAAGACTGGGCAGTCTGCCTCCTAGTTCACCTGTATTTCACCTCTTACCAAGGAAGAAAAAAAAAAACCCTCAAACCACAGAGTAAAGCCATCTATGGTAACTACAATGTCTTAGAGGCCTATTCCAGCAATTCAAATAACCATATGATGGCGCACAACTAAAGATAATTCAACTCCGCTGACAATACTTTAGATCCCTGTAGTTATTAAAGCCATTTTACGTGAGCAATAACAGCATCACTGGGTTACGACAAGTCTTATTTATAGTAATGAATGTCAGTAAAGTTAGCAGACGCTCATCTATTCTGGGAGTCCTTACCCTTCAGAGGCTTCACTACATACAAACAAACATGTACAGGAGTGGGATACATGCTAGAAACAACAGATGGTTTGACCTTACAACATGACCATGGAGATTCTGGCACAATAAAGTAATGGCAGATTGACAACATCTGTTTCTTTTTTGTGTCTTTTTCTGTCCCTTAAGCTCCTGTTGCCTTTGTCTTCTATGTATCACTAGGGCTTTAACAACTGTCAAGCAAGAAGAAAGGGACGTCAGTCTACATTAATGTCATAACCTCACAAAGGAAAAAGACATTTTTACCATCACTTTTTTTTTTCTTTCCCAAATAGAAACCTCAGAGCACACAATGAATTTTAGATGAGGTTTTGTCCAATTCAGTAAATAAAACACTAACGGGCAAGCAGGTAGAGAGACTAATATTGTCCTCTTTTGGCTTATGTGTAGTAACTTATTGTTTTGATACCACTGGTTACGGGTTGTAGTTTTCTCATTATTTGGTCTTTATGTCTTGTTCTTTTATTGTTGTTTTTATTTTGTCTGTATTTCATTGTATCTGTGCAAGCACTTTGAAACTATGTTTAGAAAGGTGCAATACAAATAAAGATTATTATTATTATTATTATTATTATAATAGATTATTATAAAGGGGCAGATATAAAGTATATGAATTCAACAACAACATATATATATCAAACTGGATTAAACAGAGATATTTTTTTCCTACACTGACATTTGTTTTTGCTCTTTTATTATTGTTTTTATTTTGTCTGTTTTTCATTGCATCTGTGCAAGCACTTTGAAACTATATTTATCAAGGTGCTATACAAATAAAGATTATTATTATTATTATTATTATAGATTATTATAAAGGGGCAGATATAAAGTATATGAACTCAACAACATATATATCAAACTGGATTAAACAGAGATATTTTTTCCTACACTGACATTGTTTTGTAGAGCACTCTCTGTATCTGGGACAATCTTGTGATAATCCATTACATCATGTGCTTAGCTAGCCAGTGTAGCCTCCCCAAACCTCTGGAACAAGTCGATATATATACCATGAAATATAACAAAGATATGAGGGTGAAAATCTGAATTAAAAAACAACAAAAAAAACTATTGAATATCGCTGCCTATACTACATTAACTTAACTTGAGAAACTACTCATTTAATGACACACAAAGTGGAAGCCAGGTGGGGGAAACATTATTTGTATGACTGTTTTTTGTATTATTCTATGATTGTAATCCACGACACGTCCTACGTATATTCACTTATTTCCTGTAAACTTGTAAAAATGTAATAAAGTCTTTAAAACAAAACAATAAAAATTAACAGAAAAGTGTTGTTAGCAAAGAAAACTAATATGCTTTGTAGCTATAATGCTAAAGTAGACCCACTAGACTACACACTCACAAGCAAGCCATATAACACAATGAGGAATACAATAAGTTACACGTAATGGACTATTGCACAACACTTCCAGACAACACGAAGCAACTTATCTCCGGTTTAGTCACGTTTTGTTCAGCTTTAACTCGAGTACTAGCCAGCTACTAGCACTAGTAGCGTTAGCACGTTAGCTCGGTGAAGCTAAATCTACTGCTAGCATCACATTTTAACTATGTAGACTATCATAGTGATTATATGTTAACATATCAAACGATAGCTGTGATTAGTAGCTATAAATGTGACCCAGGAGCGCAGATATAAGTGACGTTAACCTGAGCTAGCTTGGCCACATGCTGTCGCTTGTTTCTGCCATGCTGGCTGCTCTCTCTAAGCAAAGTCACTTGACCACATTTCACTTTTTCGACAACACACAAACCACCACCAAAAACACTCTGTTTGTCGTATTAAAAAGACGATTAAAATACTCACAATCATGCACGGCGTGCCTCCAACGCGGTATATGTTTTTAAAAGCCCACGTCTTGTGCGCAGTTTGTATTATTCAGATAGTCTGTGTCTGTCTCACACTACACAATGTCAAGAGATCAGATCAGCAGCTGCTTCCTTCCATACACGCAGCCAGCAGCGCCGCAGATCACTACACAGCGCCACGGCAACGCTTACCAAACCCCGAGCCGTCGTCATGGCAACAGGCCCTGCTGCAGCCAATCAGAAACGCCCTCCCCTCCTATCTCCCCTGGCAACTGCCGCAGCGGCGAACGGACGGAGCTTCCACGTGAACGCGCACGCCACGCCATCCCATCCCTCCTCCCTCCTATTTTGCATCGTGCAATAAATAAATGTGCTTTCACTTTTCTTTTCATATACCTTTTATATCTTTATACCAGCAGCTCCAACACAAGAGGAGAGGGACTTATGTTTTATTGTGGTTTAAATGCATTTAATGATAAATAGTGAAGTAGCATAGGTATATATACACTGTTAAGAATTTCCCAGTAAAATAACAATAAAGAACTGGCAGCAGGGTTGCCTTTATGTTACTGTAAAATTAACATTATTATACTGTCGCTGAAATTTACAGCTTTTAATGAAAAATACAGTTTGAACTGTTTTTTTTTATTAATTTCACAGTATTTTACAGTTAATTTACTGTTTAAAGATACATTATATAGCTGTTTTTCACCTTTCGTTTACATTATCTTACTGATTTGTTTTAACACACTATTTAGGTTGTATTTTCTTTACATACATTTTAATAAACATTATGTTTTGCCTTGATGAATTAGCAGGTTACAGACATAGGAATAGTCACACTAAATACAATTAAAGGCATTTGTTAGGAAAAAGGCTATAATAGACTTGTTGACACTTTTCCCAAAATGTCTGTCTATAGCTGGCTATAAGCACAGAATGCAAACCATAACAACATGTGAGTGAAGAACAGAGCTAATTCACTGATTTTACAATCATGTACAATGTACAAGCCTCACATGTGCAGATCAGGTCCCAGAATTAAATAAATACTGCATGAAACTATTACTGATGATACATTAGACAGTTGATCAGCAGTAAAGTGCTGAATGTTTTTTAAGAATGCATTATAGTTCTGTTAAAAAACGGCCTATGAGCATAATTTAACAGGTTTTCATTTGTATTAACAGTAAAGCACTGTTGTTAGCAATAACAGGTCAATACTGTTGAAATCCGGCTGTAAATTAACGGCAATTGTTTACAGTGTAGGTATAT
>CAKAOI010049641.1:66182-91625 GCA_916701655.1 Sebastiscus albofasciatus
ATATATATATATATATATATACATATATATATATATATATATATATATATGTATATAGGTATGTATAGGTTTCTTTAGCATTCTTGTTAAAATATGGGGGGTAACAGCTACAAGCTACAATGAAGTACCATTTCCTTATTTATAGATATTTTGTACATTATATTTAGTGTGTTGTGATGACTGAACAAGACAACGGAGCTCCACTGGATCTACTAGAAATTCACTTGATCAAAATGTTGTGCTACGGTGGTCCCTTTTGTCACATTGCCTCATTGTTATCATCCATCCATCTGAGGAACGTCTTCCTGTTCTGTCATCTGTACAGTACAATGGAGCAACTTCTCAGAAAAGTGACACCAATGTGTTTACCAAGTTGTAAAAAATGAAGCGTAGCCTTCATGGGAGTTGTAGAGGAACTAGGGGGGGTCTAGGGGTTAATTATAAAATGAATAAAGTGTGTGTGTGATCAGTGTCCCCACCACACGAGCGCTCACGCGTTATTTAGGCTACACAAACACCTCGGGGGCGGAGAGAAGAGATGTGTCACCACACCCAGCCTCATGACGATAGTGGACCCTCAACAGGGCCCCTCCCAGAGTAAATACAAGGATCTAATGTGACCTGTATATACACACAACAGACACATGCTGGGTGATGCCTGAGCATTTAGACAAAGAAATGTGAAGAAAAAGAAAAAGCACAATTATGTAGCCTACATTTTCCCAGATACAACTGTGCATGTGTGGGGAAATCTAAATTGCACATACCTGTTAAAGCCAGCAGGTCAGTTTTGTGTTGAGTGCAGATTTACTGGCCAACTTAACTTCACACCAAACTGTAACTTTCACATAATAGTGATACCTTACTCATCTCAGCCACTCCATTTCATAAGCGTACATGAGTAGCTCCCTGTGGACTGATCTAATAGCCTCTCTTGTTTGCTTTTACTGTGTCTAAACCCTGACGCTGGCCATTCAGCAACAGTGCTGTTTTGCACCTGGTGTGGATGCACACCCTTGTTTTTCCCCTTCTTCCAACTGGACAAACAGGCTTTTGCAGTGGCGCAATGGTAGCTTTGTGTCACGGTGAATACCTGAGTGGTATACTCTGGAAAGTATTTTTTGTTGGTACTTATCATTAACAGGCTGCCACTTTATCCTGTGTCAGTTTGTTCCGGTATAGGCCTGCATTGCATATTTTATGCCATAAATGTGGTAATATTAATTTGCCCAACAAATGAAGCGTGTGAAGTGATATCACCGGTGGCAAAGCACTCTGGATACCATTCATTCATTCATGTTTTTTCGAGCCTTTGCTCAGGTTGCTGTGGCATCATTTTCTTGCACACTGAGCTATTCTTAGGGCCAGCAAGCTGCGTAGACTCTGCCCCATTTTTTCCCTCCCAGTATCACTCCTAGGGATGATGAAGTTGCGAAGCTAGCAAATGAGAGAGAGAGGAGAAGAGCAAGGTGCATTAATCACACAGGGAAACAGTTGATTGAGGATGCCTTGAAAAAGACAGACCCATTAGTCTGTGTGCCTGCAATGGTGCTAATCTGATTGAAAAAGCTGTTAGGCTAAAACAACATGCCCCACTGACCACCATCAGAGATGTTCATAACGGTGCTGGCGCATTTCCCGGACCATATAACATGTTGTCTGCCCAGGGTGCTGATGAGGGACTTTAGGAATGATCCTTTTTGTGACATGGAAAGATAACAAAGTGAGAACTGTATTAACTTAACAATGGGGGGAGGATGATTACAGTAAACAGCTCACTTTGTATGAAAAGCAGTGAGGGGAGAGAATAGTAGGATTACAGACTATGAGAGGAGTTCATGTAAGGCAGTAAAAGTGGTACTGATGAGGGGATGAACAATGAGGGAGCCAGCCTGTGATGGAGAGTAGTGGCCGAGCATGAATGAGGGTGCAGTGTGTGTCTTAGCAGCCAGCCTACGGTGGCACAGCGGTCAGGAGGCCTGCTGCTTTAATGGTCCATAAATCTGTGTGGACTGGCTGGTCTGATGCCGCCCCAGTGAGACCCTCTCATGCGGAAAATGAATCAGACCATTTTTACGGAGCGCAAGTGTGGAAGCTCTCACCCTCCCCTCGCTGCCAGCGAGCCGATAAGAGCTGCTGCACACGCACGGCACTCCATTTCAGCAGGTCTGGAGCTCATAAAACTCTCTATTAGTGACAACCCCTGTTTGTATGCTGCTCTTCATTCAATCCATCCTCTCGTGCCTTTGTTGTTCTCTCTCTCTGTTTTTCTTTTTTTCTCATTACACCTCGCTTTGGTTTCTGGAGTGGGTACACAGATGTTGACACTTTGGTACACAGCCAGTAAAGAGGTGAAAACTGTAAAGATAAATCACATTCCAGGAGAAACTCTCTGTTAAAACAATGAACAAGATTGCCCTGCTATATTTTACACTCAAAATAATCTCTCCTTTTCACACACACACATACAATGAATAATACATTTTGCATATTCGTTAGAAACACGCCAGGTATCTCTACCTCTTTCTTTCTCCTGCTTGCTCTCTCACACACATTTAAAACAATAGATTCTGTTATGGCAAGAAAAGGGGCATTCTGGGACTATGATATTACCCAAAAATGTGTACCAGTATGCACAATTTGCCATACTTCATCCATTATTTTCTCACTTTCTGCAGCTTGGACAGGTGAATACATCATAGAGTGTACTATATAAAGTCGCTGTCCTGGTTTTACATGTTGGAACAATCACCTGCAGTTGTTATGGGACTGAGACCAACAGACAACCGGCACCCTGAGCTAATTAGTTTGAACCTCCTTTGAAATACGAAGTGGAAGAGTCATCGAGAGAATTGTGACGTAGATTAAAGAGTGCCAACACGCATACGCATGTGCACACACGTGTGCACTAAGGCTCCATGGCATTGCATTTTCCTAGATAAGTATAGTCAGTAGGGTTACTGGTTAAACAGGTAGTATTTGCATTCTCTCCAGGATAAGAAGGCAACCTCAACTGTGTGTGAAGCTGCCAGAGGCCACGAGCTGTGTAAGGACATGCACTTAATTGCTCTGGAAGCAACAAACCACTGTTGTTTGAAGAGAGAGCACAAAACAAGCATCCTATTTTTATCTTTAAGTATTCCTAAAGGCTATACATTCATGTTTTTGCAGTTGAAATAGTGTAAATGTTACTTGTACGCGCCCTCTAACTGTCAGCAGAGCAACCAGGCGTGGTCAACTTGTTTCAAATGCAACACTTTCTTTGTTCTCCAGGTTTGTTTTCCCTGGAGGTTCTCCCAGCTTTTGCCTGCAGTTATCCTCAACTGAAGAGCGTGTTTGCCCACAGAAGCCTTTGTTTGACAATCCTTTCTGCTAACCGGGGCCTTATGAATTGTGTCAGCAGTGTGCTGATTGTCTGTTATCTGCCAGCTGATAAGTGCCTCCTCTAATGCGCAGGCAATAAAATGCTCAACATGTAGGGTAAAGGAATGATCCGTTCAACAGTCAAACAAATATCCTGTAATTCTTTATTGATTCAGTATATATTTGTTCAGGTTAGACTGGGCAAACGCTTGTATAAACAGGCCCAAGTGTCAATTTGTTCCAGTGGAGGATTAAGCGTGCCAGCATGAACTAAGGATAGTAAGTTCAATTTTACTAATGAAAAAGAACTGATTAATGACAGGACTGTCTATTAAAGGGATTTTTTTTGACATGTTCATTTTAGTAATCAGTGCTCAGTAAACAAAGAGGTAAACAAGTACTTGAAATGAAGACAAGACTGCCATTCACTCAGCAACAAAGACATTACCAAAAGCACTGCTTTTAATCATTTCAAAGGGTTAAAGCAGGGGCGTAACTAGAAATGCTCGTCCCCCTAGCAAGATGTGACCCAGCAATTTATTTGCATAATTAGTGTGAAACCCTTTCTAGTCTGAGAGGAACACTCTGGCTGAACGCCTCCACCACACCCACAAAACTTGCTATATATAAATGGGCCGGGAGTAATAGGATTACCTACAATGTATAGCTGCAGTAATTTGACATAAAAGAATGATGATCACATCTCTAAAAAGGTTAGATAAAGCTAAAAACACCCACCATATAAAGAGTCATTATGAATGTGATTTGGCTGGGCCGATGGTTGCAAAAATAGTCCGTCACATTGTCAGTAAAGTCTGTAGTTTAATGACTTCAGTCTTTTACGCAGACACTCAGTAATTTGTAAGTCATTAGCCTGTACACAATGACAACACTTTCCCAAACGTGACTGTAACAAGTAAAAGAAAGACTTCCCTGTATTTACCTTGACTATATTTGCACTGAACTTTGGTCTTTTCACGTTATTGCCTTCAGTGCTGTTCTTTTCTCTCTTTATTGACCAATATCCATGCTATCTCTTTGCACTTTTAAGCACACTAAAACGGCATGACTCCCCTTATAAAGGCTTCCAAATGGCCCTGCTATACAATACACCACATGCAGAGGCAATTGAATTAACCCATTGATCCCTGGCTGTTCTATTGCCGAGCTAAATTTTGTTGTTCAACCTTAACGACTGCTCCTTGCAGGCAAATGAACACTTGTAGTCAATTAAATGTGAAGCAGGAAGAGGAGGAGGATACAGGAAAGACAACCCACCCCGACATATATAGAGCTACCTGCAGAGTTTAAAACTAGCGACCTGGAGTCGTGACGTCTGTAGTAATATTGGACTGATGACTTCACTGTAAACAACAACTCAACAGCAACAGCTTTGTTCTTTGACACTCCCTTATCTTTTCACAGCATCTGGACCGCCCCGCCTCGCCTTGGTCACAAGCGCACTTTATCTTGGGGGACAATAGTGGTCTTGTGTCCAGCAGTGTTGTCTGGCACTACCAGCTCCGTAGTGGGCTATGACACGTATGAGGGGTTGCTGATGTTCTTCAAGCAGTGTGAAGAAAGTTGTGCTTTCTCATGTATATACACTACAATAATCCGTCCGCCTGCTGCTTTGTAATATTAACCAAACTGACCTAAACATTGACAGTTCAAATGTATGAAAAACGTATTGTAACATCTACTATTATTTACACTTTTAGAGAAATTGTTAGTTAAATAATATGCAGTTCAAAAATTAATTCAAATGAACTCCTTTGGAACATGACAGGTGGTGTCAATGAAGGGGTACGTGAGTTCATTCAACAGTGACTGTGGCGGTACAAAAAAGGTTGGGAACCACTGCTTACCAGTGCAGACCTCCCAATGTTGTCTCTGCACTATGCATATAAAGTGAGTGTGACCCGATGCCTGAGGGGCAGCGTATACCCTGCCTGGGTCTACGGGGAGCCTGGCTGCCAGGCTGTGAGCGGGCACACGGCTGTATAGTGTGGAGAAAGTGGTGCAGTGCCTCTCTGTGCCTGGCTGAGCTTCTGGGTAATGAAGCGTGGCAGAGGAGAGAGGAAAGGAGTGTGTCTGCAGGGTAGGCATGGCCCTCGTGTTCCTATGCAACCAGGGCGGATGGCTAGGTGATGCAGGACCGCCTCTATATTCTGCTTACTTGTCATGCTGCTGCCACGCTTTCTTTTGCTCGTTCTGGTTAGTTGTCCTTTTATCCCTCTTCCCTCCCTCCCAACACATACATCGCCCCAATTCCCCAAAGACAATATGCAAAATGTCCCGAACCTAATCAACTGACATTAATTATCATGGCAAATGACAAAGAAATTAAGCAGATTTTTGTGTGTAATCTCAAATCAAACTATGACAAAATAAACATTTAATAATTATAACACTGAAGTATTTACATCCAACTTTTAGATTACACTCTCTTGTTTTCTCAATTGATTTCTCCTCCTTCCTGTCTGTGAGACAGTTGGCCGCTCTTGCCCTTTCAACCAGAGGTCTAGCGAGAACAGATGTGCTATTGTTTCAGAGGTGGTGTCTTGACTGATATACGTTGCCTCACCTCACCCCGCTCTCCCCTATTTTTTAATATTTGCATATGGATGGATACATTTAACAAACATCATTAAAAACAAGGGCATGACTCAAATGGGGGATGCTCAGACTTAGCAAAAACAAGAGAGATTAAAAATAGCAGAGGTGTGGCTGAAAAAAACCCCACTCTATTTACGTCAGAGTCATGTTGAAATTTTGTGTGTGTGTGTGTGTGTCTGTGTGGGTGGGTGCATCATTGTAGAACTTCCCTAAACAAGGAATGACCAATAGCAGCAAGAGACAACCTGTGATTATCCTCAGTGAATGATTCTCATCCCAGAGAGAGCATTACACTACTACGATGAAGACAAACTCTTAACATATTATCATCTGTTGTGCAGCCACATATTTCCTGCTGGGCAACAAGTGTGGATCTATTCTTAGCTGATGGCCTGGGCTTCAGCACTTTCTGCTCCCGCTCCTCATAGGTTGGACGGGATAAGGTGTGATTCAGTCCTGCCAGGTCCGACTGTGTCGGTGTAGCCTGTGTCCAGCTGTAGAGACGGTGGGGCCCATCGACCATCTGTCCCCCGACCAGCAGATTCAAGGCTCGGTCCCCAGAGCAGGGGAACGAGGGGGCGGGAGCGAGATGAGGTTGGATGGGGGAATCAGCTTTGTGTTGCCATAAAGCTGTCTTTCCTCTCTCCTAGCAACGGCCTCCCATTTCCTTGGTTTTGGGCGGCGTGGTCCTGTTGGTCGGTGTGCACGGCCCCCTCACTCACTCACTCTCTCTCTCTCTCTTTCTGTCCTATTTATGGTAATGAGCCATCTGCCCTCTCTGTAACAGCCGCCCAAATAGAGGAGAGGCTGGGAGGGGGGGGGTGTCTCTGACAGACAGGAGTCTGAGACAAAGACGCTTATCCTGTTGTGTCTGCCTCTGCCCCAGTGGATGCCTTCAGATGTGGATAGAAAGAACAGAGACAATCGTGAAATGTGTGTTTTCATGAGAGAATATAATGTAAAGGAGAAATATTAAGGACTTAAACTGTGTGTGTTTGTATTTGTATGCATCTGACAGAGAGACGGATAAAGTGACTGCTACCACCTGCAGGTCAGTGGGCCTACATTAAGTTGTTAAACACAAAGAGCATTTGTAATATCAGTGCCTGGATGACCCCTCCCCAATCACACACACACACACACACACAACATTGACTCCTGAGCTGAATATTACACAACCCTACTATTATTCAGAGCTGCTATATGGATGTGCCTCTGTGACTTGGTGACACAGGAGAGTGGTGGGCACACCAGCCAATGCAGAGCCACCCAGCATTCAATAGACCTCTGTTGCCACTGGATACTAGATTGGTTACCAAGCCAACACATGTGCCTCACTGTCATATCTCCAACAGATTAGTGTCGAAAACAACGACAGTTAAGCTCCACACGCTCCAGGTTTAGGTAAAGTCTTATTTTTTTAGTATAGAGCTGGTGATTCTGTATGAAAAATTGAAGTAAAAAAGACTTAATGAAGATTACGTAAGACGGGGCGAAAAATGTTCCTTCTGGCCATGGCAACACTGAGTCTAACCGTTTTATCATCAGGAAACAGCTAATGCATCACTACCACAAAGGCAGTTGATTTGCCATTCACATTTACTGCTGAGTCCATTCAGAAAAAAAGTGATCAACTTCATTAAATCTTTCGTAAGCAGCCACATGACTGCAGATTTAGCAATAAAAGACAGCAGACAAAAAACTACAAGAGCTCTTTCAGTTTGTGGCATAACAGTTTCTAATGTTGGCTAGGGGTACTGAGGGTTTTGTACAATTCAATGTCCGACACAAGACTCTCAGTTGACTCCTTTCATGAGGTCAATCACCATTAACCTCATCAGGCAGACAGACAGACAGAGTCACAGATGGGTCAATGACCACAGAGCAACAAATCACAGATGGTCCTGCTGATGGCCTAGGGTTGATTGCAGGCATAAAACAAACCCTTATGAGAGCAAACAGATGCATGACCAAAAAACTATCAATGTGTGTGAAACTAAGCATTTTGCATCAGTTGTGAGGATGCTGCCACCTAAAGGCGGCTGCGGGGTAGTTTTGCAGCTCGGTGTGACTCATTTACTGTAGGTAGTTAATTAGTCAGTGGAACAGTATTCATTTAGAGCAGCCAAAATATATGCTAATTAATTACCATGTTGTCACCACGGGGACATATTGATATCCTACGAGCAAATGTTTTACATACTCACAATGTCGAGCAGTGTAAAAAAAGACAGAGGTTTCAGTCTATCAGAGGGGGGGATCATCGTTCTTCAGTGTATTTGGGAATTTGACACTATTAGTATGACAAACAGCGTCGTTGTCATGGCAGCATCCCAGGGGCAAGGGGTCTGGAAAGAAAAAGATAGTTTACAGTGACTGCCAGGAGTGACTACTCGAGATGTATGGGGAGAAAAACTCATATTTTAGCATAAAAACCTGAGAAAGGTGAAGCATCATTTAGACAATAGAGACAAAAAGACACATAGAGGTAAAGTATCATGTGATGCTCATCTTACACACAGTGAATACTCAGAGGTAGAGATGAAGAGACATCTAGTGGACAACCAGGAAAACTGAAGGAACTGACAATAAACCCCAATTTATGAACAAAATTTAAAAAGATTACAAAAATACTCTACATCTTATTTTTTTGAACATGATGAATATGATTTTTATCCCTTTTTTCCCTGTCAATCTAAAATACCTTTATCACAGAAGGCATTTTGACCTGCAACAGCAGGGAAAGCACGGGTGTAAATAACAAAACAATAACTTAATTCAAACACATTTCTCATATACTGCGTATGATGTTTGGACTGGACTCAGATATATGTGAGACCATATTCAGTGCGATCATGTGGTCATGCTGAATAGCACCACCATCAGACAAAATAACAGAGTTTCAAACTGCAATATGTCAGTTACCATTTCACCTGCAGTACATGTTTGCAAATTCTTAGCTTCTACATATAAAACAATTTGCTGCATAGGTTTGGTTCTCGTGTCTATAGTATTATTTTCATATTTAGCATTTGTTCAGTCAGATAAATTCACTTGATGTGTAAGCCAAGGTTACACCAAATCACAAAAGCTATAAATAAAACTGAGGGGAAGGGTTGGTGACAGTTTATTGGATTTTGACATGTGGCTCTCTGACTTGTGAGGTCAGTGATGTTTATTCCTCCTGACAAACTGACCCAGGGAAGATGTTTTTTGTGGTACTGTTTGAACAATTAAAAAGAGACAGTAAATGATAATACTCATTACACTACATTATGAGAGAAACTTCTCAGCATCCAGCTGTTAATTCCACTGAAAAGTGAGCATAACTCCAGTCTTATTCTTTCCTTAGTGTGGAACACACAGCAGATTGTTGCTACACTGTGCTGTTCTACATGATTAACTTTCATTATTTTCATTGAAAGGCCTTGAAAATGGCCCTCAAGCGGGCGTTATTAAGGATATGATGAGTACAGTTATGTAAACATGGTGTTCAGCTTTTTACAGCCCTTGCAGGTATATTAATGGATTCCACCCCATAATAGATGATGATTCAAAGTGTCAATGTCTGTATAAACTTGCGTGAAGCAGGACAGAAAATGAAAGCATATCTGCTCTGGGTGAATAATGTTCCCTTCAGCAGAACCTGAGTATCTTTTGACTGATCTGTTTGATATAAACATGATCAATTATCCATTTTCTATCCATTATCTAGTTGCTTGTCCAGGTCAGAGTGACACAAGGGCAAGCTGAGATATTAGGCTGGTCTGCCCGGGTTTGGCATCCTTAGCAGGTACCAAATCACTTCAACAGACTCTCCTAAATGTGAAGGACCAGTGGATCAATACTTAGATGTCCTCAAAACACTGAGTTCAAAACACATACCCAGTCACCCTGATGATGAATCCCACTCATATCACCACAATCTCATTTTCTCATGTGAGTGAGAGATGTGCACTGTAACTAATCCCCCTCCTCATCACTTCACACAAAGTCTGCATAGTAATAATCATGAGACACTTTATTATATTGATCCCTGTGGAGAAATTATCTTCTTATTGGCCTCTTCTCTGAGCTCAAACAATTTTCTTTAGCCTATATGGCTCCTAATTGCCAATGAGAGCTTTTGGAACCACTGAGAGACCAATCTGTTCTCACAGCTCATTCCTTTATTTTATTTTCAATATATTTAAGCAGATTATACAAAATATATTATAAATCAAACTTTAATTTAGGTCCCCGATCAAGATAAACATACCTTGTTTACTATGGTCTACATTTTGTTAGATAAAAAGTGGTGAACTCTATTATAGCGTGACAAAACATGATGTGTGTTATTGGGGATTTTGGTGTCACAGACAGCAATAATGAATTGATGGTAATCTGCAGTGGTGGAATGTAATGAAGTATATTTATTCAAGTATTGCACTTAAGTACAATTTTGAGGTACTTGTACTTTACTTGACTATTTCCATTTTAAGCTACTTCATACTTCTACTCCACTACATTTTGGAGGCAAAACTTGTATTTTTTACTCCACTTTGATAACTTTAGTTACAAGTTATTTTGCAGATTTAAATTAGCAATACAAACTATATATCAACTAATAAAGTATGACGTATTATTAAGCTACCTAGAAGTACATTAGGCAAGAAAAGCTACAAGCTGCAATATTAAAGAGCTGCTCACACATAAATACATCAATAATTATAATCCAGTAAAATAATACAAATCGGCCTTTATTTTTGTGGATGTGACTTTACACAACACAAATACAAAAATACATGTTTGTGGATAGTGAAATATTTAGAAATGATGGTACACATTTGTGGATTGTCTTCTGTGGATTAAAACTAATAAAGTCCAATAAAAACTTCCATAGTCCCCAGCTCCAATATTCAGCCTAAATGTCTGTTAGATTGCTGCAGCAGATTCCCTGCTGGACGCTTGAATGGTTGAGCTCCTGGTAAACTAAACACAATGGAAATCTTTCTTGGTGGGGCTGTGCCACATCCAATCAATTTCAGCAAACATCCCGGTATGATTTAATGCAAAAAAAGTGAAGGCATCAAAAACACATTACTACTTTTCAGTTAAATAATCAACAATTATTTTATTCCAACAGGAGCAGTAAAGAATGCTTAGAAAAATACAACAGTATAACATGTGTACTCAGTGGTGGAAAGTAACTAAGTACATTTACTCAAGTACTGTCCTTAAGTACAATTTTGAGGTACTTGTACTTTACTTGAGTATTTCCATGTTCTGATCCTTTCTACTTCTTTTTTTATATACTTTATTTTTTTCCCTTTTTTCAAGGTTGATTTCATATATGCAATTCACAGTTCGTAATTACAGTCGTTTATAAACCAATTTTTAAGTAGATGAGCTTATAGACAAACTCATTAAGTACATTAGAGAAAACAAGTTCAACATTCAAAATTGAAATAAAATTAAGAAAAGAAATAATATTAATGATAAAAAGAAAGAATAGTTAAAAAGACAACAACAAAAAAAACACATAACAAAAAAACAAAACAATAATAATACAAAAATACAATACATATATTTATTTATTACATCTACTTTACCTGTTTTATTTGCTTTATAACTGTGTATTTTACCTGTTATATGTTTTATCTGCCTCATTTAGTCATGTCAAGTATTTGTTTTAAAGCACTGACCAGAAGTGTCAAACTGTGAATCTCGTTGTATTTAATACAATGACAATAAAGCTTTCTCTATTCTATTCTATTCTAAACCGCAGATTCCCTGCTGGATGCTTGAATGGTTTGATCTCCTGAGAGAAACTAAACACATCAGTGTTGAATAGCCCGCCGTGGAGGACGTGCCTCTCCCATGTGATGTGATGAGAGGCCTCTCTGCTATGGCTCCTCCTGCTCCAGCAGAACGGGACTAGACGTAACACCAGTGCGGAGGAACCGGGAGGAACGGGAATAACACACACACACACACACACACACAGCCAGATACACGGCGCTGTTTTTCTCCTCCTCCTTCTCCTTCTTCCTCCAGGTGCCACGGTCTAAAAGATGGCAGATCGTGCAATAAAGCTGAAGAAAACCACATAGCTGACTGAGTGCTCAGACTCGCCTCTTCTCGACATTTCTTCCACGGTTAACAACACCCCCAAATGAACTCCGTCAGAGCCAGCAACGTTAGCAGAAGACCCAGGCGAGTCTCCAGGCCGCGCCCGGTACAGCCGGAGAGGAACCACCAGGAAAGAGGTAGCTAATGCTAAGCTAACGGTAGCATTACGCTAAGCTATCGTTAGCATCACGGGAAACGGCTTTGTCAAACACATTATATGTTATATATTATATATTATATATTGTATGTTATATATTATACGTTATATGGTATATGTTATAGGCTTGGGTTGTATTGTTTATGTCCCGTGTGTAGTCCAGGTTGGTTGTTGTGTTGAAACAGCGGTGAGCTAACAGCTGTCTGAACGGCTTGCAGTCAGGAAACACCGAGGCTTCTGTGTTTGTAGCTAGCATACAAGGCCGCGCTTTTGTTTTTTTTTTTGCTTGATTTTTGTCCCCAAACTCGGCCTTTTCTTTCGCTTCTTTGACCTCATATAAGTGCTGGGTTTTGTTGTGTTGGCAGCTAACGATACATTAGTGGTGGAAATGAGAAGTAATAGATAATAGTTGGTTTTATTCGTGGGTGACAAACCTCAAGGAAGGAAGGAGGTGACACACAAAGCTGCCTGGTGCTAGCACATAGCTGTTATTATTAGCATGTTTGGGTTGCTATCTATGGTTAGAAACAAGCCCACACCTCCTCATAGCCTTTTATAAAGTGTCAATGCGTGGATATTATGCTTGTTATTAATGTAACGTGGCATGTTACTATTCAGTCAGCTGTGTGTCATGTTAATGTGATTGAATATTGACTGCAGTGTCTCAAAGTAAACATTAGCTAGGGGATGCTCTCTGCAATCATAGTTGCTCATCATCTCAATATGAGGGGACCAGTCATGATGTCCATCTGAGGGACACTGATCAGTAACATTTAATGATTGGTGACATATTGTGATGTTGTGATCTCACAGCATCTCAATTGAATAGCAATCAGCAGCAGAGGATTAACTCACAATAATGATTGTAAACATAAAAACTAACAATCTTCTAGAGCTTCTCCTTGTCTCAATTCATGTATTCAGTCATGATGTCAACAGCATAGCTCAGTTGTCAGTGACATTAAATGAATAAATTATAGTGACAGATTAACAACAGTATCTTTGCCCATTTTGCATCATACAGTGCATGTTACTATTCAGTCACTATATATGGTTTGTTTTCTACCGTGTGTCAAGAGACGGTGTAATGTAGGTGAATATTGACTGCAATGTCTCAAAGTAAACATTAGCTAGGGGATGCCCTGCAATCATAGTTGCTCATCATCTCAAATCTTGAGGGACACTGATCAGTAACATTAATGGTTGGTGACACATTGTGATGTTGTGATCTCACAGCATCTCAATTGAATGGCAATCAGCAGCAGAGGATTAACTCTTCTCACACTAATGATTGTAAACATAAAAACTAACAATCTTCTAGAGCTTCTCCTTGTCTCAATTCATGTATTCAGTCATGATGTCCAGCTCAGTTGTCATTTTAAGGTGACATTAAATGAATAAATTATAGTGACAGATTAACAACAGTATCTTTGCCCATTTTTGCATCATACAGTGTATATTTGCTGTTTACAACTACAGAAAAGTTGCTTTAACTGGCCTAGTTTGTTACACAGAGGGTGTAATGTTAAAGTGAATTTTGACTGCAAGGTCTCAAAGTAAGCATTAGCTAGGGATGCTCTGCAATCATAGTTGCCATCTCAAATCTGAGGGACACTGATCATCAGTAACATTAATGTTTGGTGACATGATGTGATGTTGTATCTCATAGCATCTCACTTGGATGGCAATCAGCAGCAGAGGATTAACTCTTGTTGTTTCTCACACTAATGATTGTAAACATGCAAGATTCAAGATGTTTATTGTCACGCTGGTTATACAGGTACAATCGTGTGCAATGCTTTTTGCTGGGAAACTCCATTAAAATAATAAGTTATATTACAATTATAAAAGGAAATACTTTGTACAAGGGCATATTAAGAATATATACAGGCTTATTAAGAACATATACAGTATATACAGTATAAGATATATTTTTGTGTGAGAAGGTGTCGTATGAATTATCTATTTAAAACTCTGATGACCTGGGGGAAAAAACTGTTCCTCAGTCTGCTGTTGAGAGTCCTGGGGGTCCTGTATCCTGGATGCTCTGCAATCATAGTTGCCATCTCAAATCTGAGGGACACTGAGGGACATTGATCAGTAACATTTAATAGTTGGTGACATGTTGTGATGTTGGATCTCACAGGAGCAATTGAATAGCAATCAGCAGCTGATGATTAACTCTTGTTGTTTCTCACACTAATGATTGTAAACATAGAAACTAACATCTAATAATGACTTATGTTTTCTTCTAGTGCTTCTCCTTGTCTCAATTCATTTATTCAGTCATGATGTCCACAGCATAGCTCAGTTGTCATTTTAAAGGTGACATTAAATTAATAAATTATAGTGACAGATTAACAACAGTATATTTGCCCATTTTGCATCATACGGTGTATATTTGCTGCAGGAGAAAATGTACAAAATTTCTTTTTTACAACTACAGAGAAGTTGCTTTAACTGGCCCAGTTTGTTACACAGACGGTGTTTGTAGTGGTTACTGGCCTAGTAGCCGGGGAGAGTCATCCCTTGCAACCAGAGCAACAAGAAGACATAGAGTTTGCATCTCCCATCTGGGGTAGCTATCAACTCATCATGCCATGGTGAATAGCCTTATAAATAGATAGTCTGGCTTAGCTCAGGTTGTGTTGTTGTTCTGTTGATTGAATCCCGTCTTGATGAGATCTGTAATCAATTTGCAGCATACAGAGCAGGTAATGAACAAACCTGCTTTTGTTATTTCTGGGTTTTGTCCTGTGACCTGATGACTGTTTAGACAATTGCCTCTGGTAATATGTTGTTTTCAAAGTATTGTTTATTACTGATACATTTGTGTTTGAAAGCTCAACATCTAATCTATGGTAAACACAATAAGTTGATGGTTTGAAATCATGTTTTTTGTTCAAGCAAAGAGCAGAGATAATGCCACATAGGAAAACAAGTGAATACACACTGTGTATTTAGTCATAGTGCGTACTAGTGATAGCCCAGGAATATCCAGTTACTGATTCACTTTTTTAATAAGCACATTTGAAATGCTACATCATGTATATGTTGTTGACAACACGCCTAAAATACGTTTTGTTTTGTATATCCTTCTGTTGCATATCATCCAATATTTTGGATTGGTTTAATTAATAGCTTTGTAAGTAAACTTTTTTTTCCTTCTCCACCATTTGCAGATGAGGACGTCCCTGCAGATATGGTCGCAGAAGAATCCGGTCCAGGAGCTCAGAACAGTCCCTACCAACTTAGAAGAAAGTCTCTACCCAAGAGAACAGTGTGTCCGACAAAGACAAACATGGAGGTACATATACTAGGAGTCATTAAAAGATAGTAGAAATGTCTAAAAGATAAAGATGTTATTGTAACAAAACACAATAATTCATGTTTAAAGTGTTTCCCCTGACATTTTTTTTTTTTTTATCTACAGGGTGCTTCCACTTCAACCACAGAAAACTTTGGACACCGACCTAAACGCCCCAGAGTTTCAGGAAAGTGTCAAGATTTACCAGGTAATTAGGAACACACTATTTGAGTGGTGACAATAGTTCAGATCATCTCTTTAAAACAAGTCGTTGGTAAAGACATGAAGTAGCACCATGAGTTTCACAAAGCGGAAATTATAGTCTGTTATTTGTGGTGTTTGGAGTCTTTCTCGGACAGCGCAGCTCTTGCCAAAGCATCCGAAATAGATGTTTGTCTTGATGGCATTTGGTTCTTGCTTTCCACTCATCATACATGGCTTTGTGGTGTCCAAGTGAATGCCTCATGTTGTGCTCACAGTAGCTCCACATGATCTGTTTTAAAACCAAAAATTACTGCCTAATAGCAAATATGACATTTATCTACACAATACATCTTTTTGTTTCATCTTCTTCCCGTTTTTTTTAAAAATGTGATACAAAAATCCCCACAAATAGTAGCTTTTTGTTTTGTTAATGTATGATAAACAAATCGGTCCAGTTCATAAACATGATTGTACTTGTAGCCTTGTTTGTATATTTTGGCCCTGATTTTTTTGAACAATGTGTTGGGAAAATGCTAGGGCAATTCAGATCGTTAAGTGTTTTTAATATTTCAAAGTAGTCTTCATTTCTGCAGAAATTTTTTGCTATTGTGACTTGAGAGATAGTTTGTGTTCCTCGTGTGATCAAGCTATATATATATGTTCGTATGGCTGTGGTTGTCTAACCCCACACCAAACCCCCGTCCTTTGAAAATATTTGATTCTAATTCCACGGCCGTCCTCCTCCCAGCAGCTCCAGCAGAGCAGTATTTGCAGGAGAAGCTTCCAGACGAGGTGGTGCTAAAGATCTTCTCGTACCTGTTGGAGCAGGACTTGTGCCGCGCAGCGTGTGTGTGCAAGCGCTTCAGTGAGCTGGCCAATGACCCCATCCTCTGGTGAGACTTGTTGGTGTTGGATTTCCTCTTACCCAGTGTCCTGTGTTATTCGTCCTGCTCCTTTGTGTGTGTGTGTGTGTGTTTAATAGATAGTTTAACAGCAGCTTTAACCTTTGTATCTTATAAATGTTTTAATCAATACGTATTTCAAATGTTCTGAAGGTAGTTACAATCAAAACAGTCCCATAGTTACAATTTATTCTGACTTGATAGTGCCTTTAATTTGCCTTTGATTGATTGTGTCGTGCATCTGATTTGAAATGGTTACACAAATCCGAAAGCTAAATCAAGAAGGAAGTATGCTGATTGTTTGCCTTGATCAGGAACAATTTTGACAGCATGTCTAATAACAAAAGCTCTTGTCAAATTGTCAGTAGGGCACATGTCATAAATTACGCTTTGAATTAGTTGTTTGTTATTTCTTAATATATCAAAACAACTTGTATTGTTGTCACTGCCAATGCAGGCTATTGTGTGAAATTACCATGATATACAAAACAAACAGCACGTAATATATTTGATTCTCAAATATCAATATTAGTAGAGCATCAGTAGAGAATTTTACAACTGTAAGCTGAGCAACTTCTTGACACAAGAGTTTAAAGAAAATGAATCAGTCAGTAGTTTTTACAATCCAAAAAACATTACAGACAGTCAAAACAAGCCTATCATAGTCATTTCAACTGTCAACTGTCTCGACCTCAGGTCCCCTCGTGTGGACATGACCTTTGACTTTATTTGTTTCATTTTAAGTTAATCAACAAATTTGTACAAAACATCACAAAAAAATGTCATTTTACTGAGCTTGTAGACTGAGAAATTGTGATTGAAATGAGAGGAGGGTGGTGTTAATTGTCATTTTACCTTCATATTTCAGGAAGAGGCTGTACATGGAAGTGTTTGAATACACGCGCCCCATGATGCACCCCGAGGCAGGGAAGTTCTACCAGATAAACCCAGAAGAGTACGAGCAGCCAAACCCGTGGAAGGAAAGTTTTCAGCAGCTGGTATGGAACCTCCTGTGGGCTTAATGATTCACATACCACATACTTATACATATTTTGCCACTGTTAAAAAATCATCTTTATATTTTATTATGAAGCAAATGAGACACTGGCACCGCACTACTCTTTATGGTTATTATGTTACATAAATGTAGTAACATTGACTTAACACTAGGCGAGGCAAATGCAGTTTCCAGAGCTTCAGTTCTGAATAAAGCGTTCCATGAAAATAAAATCATAATTTAATAAATTCATAGAACAACAAAATAAGTTTCACTAAAACCTTCCTAGAGACTGTGCTTTGAAAGCTACTGATGTGAAAATGAATTGCTAAGTTGTGGAACCATTAAGCATAGGTTGCTTGTATGTACAGTGTTGAGGAGACGAGATCCACTCTGCTTTCTTTTAATCTTTACATTGACATTTTTGTCGCCAAAAGTTGCTTCAGTGCGACTTTAAACCCTCCTGTGTCCAGACAGCTAATGTCATGTGAAAGGGCAACACCACGGGCCATAATGGTGACATTCAGTATGCAGGGGACAGAAGAGAACTGTGTTTTTAAATTGTATTCCTTTGCGATATATTGACCTTTAGGATCAAAAATCATCTAAATTGTCTCATCCCATCGTCATTTCCCCATCTCGCCTAAAATGCATTGTCCGTGCAATGTCTTTGTTGTCTAAAATTGTTGTTGTGTGAATAATTATGTGAATGTTTTTTTTACAGTATAAAGGAGCACACGTGAAGCCGGGCTTTGCAGAACACTTCTACAGTAATCCTGCCAGATACAAAGGGAGAGATAACATGTTTGTAAGTAAACTGTTTCCCACATTTTTTTTTCATACTTTAACGCTCCAGTCGTTTAACCTCACGTGTGATGTCTTTCTCCAGTACTATGACACCATTGAGGATGCTCTCGGAGGGGGTCAGGAGCCTCACTTTGACGGCCTGATATTCGTCCACTCCGGTATTTACACAGATGAGTGGATCTACATCGAGTCGCCTATCACAATGATCGGAGCTGGTATGTGTGTGTGTGTATGAAGTCGTTGTCACAGTTTCATTGTGTATTTGTTTTGTTTTGTTTCTAATTTTCGGAATATTTTGCAGCTCCTGGAAAAGTAGCAGAGAAAGTCATCATTGAGAACACCAGAGACTCGACGTTTGTATTCATGGAGGGCTCAGAAGATGCTTATGTTGGATACATGACCATTAGGGTGAGATTACTGTTTCTCTCTTTTTTTCTGTGTTTATACAGGCCACATGTACGATACTGTACATCCACAACCTAAATAGTTTATATGCACACTCACTCGGTATGGGTGAAAGCAATTGTTAGTAGTTTTAGAACTGTTTTTGTTTCTGCTGCAGTTCAATCCTGATGACAAATCCGCCCAGCACCACAATGCACACCACTGCTTGGAGATTACAGTCAACTGCAGCCCCATCATCGACCACTGCATCATACGCAGCACGTGCACGGGTAAGCCGGTCTACTTCAGTGGTTCCCAACCCACAAAGGGGGTCACAAAATAAATGTGAGGGGTTGTGAGATGATTATTTGGGATAGTTAAGAAGAACTTGTGCTGCATACATTTATGTTGCAAGTAGACACGCCATTGTAAGGGATCGCACGACAAGAAGGTTGGGAATCACTGCTCTACTTTATGTTGGTAGACCTCCCATGATGGAGCAGAGATTGTTTTTGTTGTATATATTGGTGCACTAATGCATCTTTATGGTGCTTGTTTCAGTGGGGTCAGCTGTCTGCGTCAGCGGCCAGGGTGCCTGTCCAACGATCAAGCACTGCAACATTAGCGACTGTGAAAATGTTGGTCTTTACATCACGGACCATGCACAGGTAAGACACACACTTCACCCCATGTTGCAAAGCATTACATTAAGACTTGAAGGCATATGTCAGCATCTGTGTTATTGTACTTCACAAATAACTGATTGAGCAACAGCAGCAGAGCCCATCTTTCTCAATTCTCCTACTCCTTTCTGGTTTCATGAACAGTCCCAGTCTAAAGAAACTAGCCTTTCACATGTGAGGTTAAATAATAGTATGATGTGAAAATGTTCAAAGTGTTGAACTTATTCCACATTGTCTATTGTTCAGGGAATATACGAAGACAATGAGATCTCAAACAACGCTCTGGCTGGGATCTGGGTTAAAAACCATGGCAACCCAATCATCAGACGGAATCACATCCACCACGGCAGAGACGTCGGCGTTTTTACATTCGACCACGGAATGGTAAGATACAACTGACTGGTGTTTGGTTTGTGTGAAAAACACTGTTTGACTGTCACTGCTGTATGATGCTCTCATGTGTATATGTGAGCTCAAGTACCCTCATTAAAGTAAGATTCTACAGTGTATAGTAACAAAGCAGCGGTGCAGTTATTGTGGAAGTGTAAAAGGGTTGGTTACATAATGTTCTTATTTAGTTGCTGCTCATGGACTGAAAAGTATTTTGATGGGACATACAGTAATGTTGTATTTCTCCGTTTCCAGGGTTACTTTGAGAGCTGTAACATCCATAGGAACCGCATAGCCGGCTTCGAGGTGAAGGCGTACGCCAATCCAACGGTGGTTCGCTGTGAGATCCATCACGGTCAGACGGGGGGCATCTACGTGCACGAAAAGGGCCGCGGCCAGTTCATAGAAAACAAGATCTATGCAAATAACTTTGCCGGGGTGTGGATCACCTCTAACAGCGACCCCACAATAAGGTCAGTGTGGCCTGACTGTCAAAGGTCAAATATTAAATTAAAAGTTGTACCATGCTCTAAAATGAGTTGTTTTGTCCAAATACAGGGGCAATGCTATTTTTAATGGCAACCAAGGTGGCGTTTATATTTTCGGTGATGGCCGAGGCCTCATCGAAGGAAACGACATCTACGGTAACGCCCTGGCAGGAATCCAGATCCGGACAAACAGTTGCCCTATTGTCCGACACAACAAGATCCACGATGGCCAGCACGGCGGCATATACGTGGTAAATATAAAACCCATGAATTACACAAGCAACATGTTTTTCTATAACAGTCTTATATTTTGGACTGTTTTCACTTCTTCAGCTTTCTTTATAATTCGTAAACATAGCATTGATGCATGGTGGTTTTGTATCATCACACAGCATGAAAAAGGACAAGGCGTCATCGAGGAGAACGAGGTGTACAGCAACACGCTGGCAGGAGTGTGGGTGACAACGGGCAGTACGCCAGTACTGAGGAGGAACAGGATACACAGCGGGAAGCAGGTACGACTATACAGGCTAGTTACAAGTTGAATGATGCGGAATAAATGTAAAGTGACAAACTCCCACATACACCTTCTTGAGATCTATGCTGTCACCTGGTGGGATGTAGTTGCACTGGCATATTTATGTCATACTGCTGATGTCATATGTTATCACACATTGCAAATTGTTCTATAATTAAAAAGAACATGTTGTGATCTCATGTGGGTAGCGCCGTCATATTGAAACACAATCATAAAGTGCATTTTAATAGCAGGAATAAATGAGCTAATATATGTTTTCGTTTAAACAGGTTGGGGTCTACTTCTATGACAACGGCCATGGCGTGCTGGAAGACAATGACATCTACAATCATATGTACTCCGGAGTTCAAATTAGGTTTGTGGAAAATGACAATAATATGGAAATATTCACTACAATACTTGACTAGGAAGAGCATTTAGCAGTGAAGCAGTGGATCAACTGTCCTCGTGTGCACCTATTTGTTTGACAGGACTGGCAGCAATCCCAAGATCAGGCGGAACAAGATCTGGGGAGGCCAGAATGGAGGCATCTTGGTTTACAACTCAGGTGAGAAGCAGAGGAGTCTTTTCTGTTTGATTTTTACGGGTACTTATTGTTCATATACAGGGGACAGCAGTTCTTCCCTGTTGCCCTAATAATAAAACATGAATGTGTTTTTCCAGGCTTGGGCTTCATTGAGGACAATGAGATCTTTGACAACGCCATGGCAGGAGTGTGGATCAAGACGGACAGCAATCCCACTCTGCGGAGGAATAAGATCCACGACGGAAGAGACGGTGGGATCTGTATATTCAACGGAGGAAGAGGTAAATAATCAATTTATTGTTTGAAAATGAGGGGATACTGATCACAGTTGGGTGGGTGGGGGGTTATTGTAAACAAACAAAAGTTATGTTTATATTCATTGTTTCTCACTAAACCTAATTGTGAGACCAACAAAACGGACTCTCATAGAAAGACAGCTCTTTAGCGCTGCTAGAGGTCTAGCATGCAAGGAGCTTTCTGGATGTTCAGAGAGTTGATTTGTTTATAATCTACGGAAATACAGCCTTGAATTGTTCGGTAGATTAACATAACTTCAGCTACGCACTTTATATCTCTACGACATTTGTACAGTTTAATTTTCATGTCAGTGGTTTGTAGGTCTGACGGTCTGTTTTCTGTCTTCAGGTTTGTTAGAGGAAAACGACATCTTCAGAAATGCCCAAGCGGGAGTCCTCATTAGCACCAACAGCCACCCCGTACTGCGGAAAAACAGGATATTTGACGGCTTCGCAGCAGGTGGGTAACACCTGCACACAGGCTGTAATCTGTCGTTCTTACAAACAGTTCTTAATGAGGTACAGTATGCCTCACTAATTAGGAGTTCTGTTATGTGAACTTTGCTTTGTTTTTTTTATTACTAGGTATTGAGATCACCAATCATGCCACAGCGACCCTAGAGGGCAATCAGATCTTCAACAATCGCTTTGGGGGATTGTTTCTTGCATCTGGTGTCAATGTTACAATGAAAGGTACTCTCATCGGTCACTAAGATCTTTAACACATTTTCTTGAATCGCCAGTTAATACACCAAAATATACCAATTTCTTTTTTGCTTTCTTTCCTCCAGATAATAAAATAATGAACAATCAAGATGCCATTGAAAAGGCTGTGAGCAGAGGTCAGTGCCTGTACAAGATTTCAAGTTACACCAGCTACCCAATGCACGATTTTTACAGGTAATTTATGTTTATACTCGCAATCCAGGTGACTCCTCGTTTCTCCGATTTGTGATTAACAAACACAATTTTGGTTCCCCCCACAGGTGTCACACCTGTAACACAACAGACCGCAACGCCATCTGTGTGAACTGCATCAAGAAGTGTCACCAAGGACACGACGTGGAGTTCATCAGACACGATAGGTCAGTGTTGTTGACCCCATTTCACTAATGATGTGGTTGAGATGTTAACAAAACGCACCCTGGCCTAGTTTAACTAAACACGATTATTTCTCCTCCTGCAGATTCTTCTGTGACTGTGGTGCGGGGACGCTGTCAAATCCTTGCACGTTAGCCGGCGAGCCGACTCATGACACAGACACTCTGTATGACTCAGCTCCTCCTATAGAGTCCAATACACTGCAGCACAACTGAGCTCGACACCAGAGGTCCTCTTGCGCTTCCATGGACATAAGACACTTTAAGTTGTGCAGTGGAGGAGGAGGAGGAGGAGGAGGAGGAGGAGGACATCCAAACTAAAAATACAGAGCATATAAAAGTGACTTTTTAAAGAAAAAGACTTGGACATGAATATGCTAAAAGGAGACAATTTAAGAAAAAAAAGTCTGATTATGGATGCCTCGATTTTTTTTTTTCTTTTTCTTCAATTATTTGACAAAAAAAAAAAAAAAAAAAAAGATGACATCAGTGGGAGAGAGCCGAAGAGCAGCTGACTCAGGGTTTGTGGGTGTGTTGGTTTGGTCAAGCAAGCAAGCAAGCGAAAGCCGGTGAGAGACGGACAAAAAGCCACAGAGGCTCGCCTGCTTTTAAGAAGCGGAGGAACGAAATACTGCAGTCATGTACAGACCCATCGTGGACAGACGCTCCGCCGGAACAGGCACAACTTTTCTCATGAGGAGGCAAAAAGGCCCCCTAAATACAACAATGCTTCCATCACTGGGCAACCGACGTGCTCGTACGATAATGTACGGGAAAAATGACCTAGCACTTCAGCTTTTTTTTTTTTTTTTTTTTCCCTCAAGACAACTGTTGAGATTTGATTTTAATGCTTTTTGTGTAGTTTTGTATTTTCATGCAAAAATCTTACTGTACTTGAATGTCTTTATTTTATTAAATGTGTTCATTTTTTTTTTTTTTTTGGTTATTATACCCTAGAATTGCTGTAATTATACATGTCGCAGTATCTAACTTCTTTCTGTGAAAGAGATCAGAGAAAAGAGAGGAAAACACTAAACATTTTCTCCAGCAATGTTGACTCATTTTACATTTGCAATACCGAACAATAGATGTTGAAATGTGCTTTCACCAGACTTGTATAGCTTTTTGTTTTCCTGTTTGGAGTAGCATCATAAATGTTTGTTTTTGTAAAGGGAGCCGAGCAGTTGTGATATTTCAGTCGGTTTTACATAATCTATGCATATTTTGTTTGTTTTCTGTTTGTATAGGACTGTAATGCAAGACCAAACTTGGAGGAAGAAAGATGTGGGGCAAAAATCAAGCATTTTTTACTCAAGGCTGCAGCTTTATAACGATTTAGGGGTGTACTTTGTTTAGCCAGATGATATTCTAATTAAGATACAGCCTCCTCTTTTCTTATTTACCAAATTAAAAAAAACACATTGCTTGTTGGGGTAAGGGCATTATAATACATCTGTTAGGAAAAGACCATTTGGATGGTTGTACCTTCTTTAGTACACTGCCAAACTCACTGACTTCAGTTTAAATAGATTATAAAAATCTATATACAGCTTACCCTGTATCAGAATCTGTCTTTTTCTCTTCAATAACAGGCACACATGCTGCTTCTTGGCCTGTTAAGATACACAATTTATTTTTAGATGACACTTTATGTTAAAAAAAACAACAACAAAGAGACAAGTCTTGTGAAAGCACAGCTAATTTTGATGTGTTTTTTCCTTGTTTGTTAATGTTGCTGGAGAATTTAAAAGGCTTTTACTCTACTGAAGCTGAGACAAGTATCTATATACAGCGCTATATGGTTTCATTGCCCCCCCTCTCTACCCCTCCTCCCCATTCATGTGTACTGGTGATTGTGGGTTCTCATACAGACTGAAATGTATGCATGTATCATAACATCTAGACTTAATATATTGTGAAGTATTCAATAACCGTTATGTAGGCGCTAGCGTGAATTAAAAGGGTTTAATTTCCTAGATGAAACATTGTCATTTTTTAAAAATAAACTTTATTAGATCATTACAGTAGTGTTTTTTCAAGTGCTGAGAAAAACAATCATTCAGCAAGAACAAATTCATGTTTTCAAAACTACAGGGTGTTGAGCATCTGAACAAGTGAAGAAAAGTGTGTGTTGCCCGGTGTGACGTCTTCGGCAAACTGGCAGAGTTTCCTGCAAGATGAGAGAAGAGGGAGGGGGGGAATAGTGATGACTAAGCTTTGGCATTTACCAATACCAAGTTCAAATCCTTGCTTTGCATGTCGTTGCAGTAGTTACAGAATATTTTAACCCCAATACTAATACGTACTTGAAGAGCCTGAGGCTGATGGTGCTCCTCTCGAACTCTCTGGCCTTCCTGTGTCCCGATTGGATGACCACCTCCGGCAGGTTGGCGAGTCGAGCGGCGTTGAAGCCGTAACTCTTTGGACAAGCGCCAGTGATGAACTTGTAGAGGAAGGTGATGGTCTCTTGACTCGGATCCTCACATTCATTCTCCACCATGCACGCCTAAAGGGGACAAAACGGGGACATTATACTTAATACCAGGGCACACGAGTCAATCATTTTCATGG
>CAKAOI010049641.1:92200-108918 GCA_916701655.1 Sebastiscus albofasciatus
TCTCTTGACTCGGATCCTCACATTCATTCTCCACCATGCACGCCTAAAGGGGACAAAAACAGGGACATTATATTTAATACCAGGACACACGAGTCAATCATTTTCATGGCATATATATATTTATTACTTTGAAAAAACTAATAACTTATTTTTATGAAATAATAAACCCAATACCCCCCAGGCTCTATGCACTATGGTATGCTAGCTTCTGAGGTTATACTGATTGTAAACACATGCTGCTTTTGCTTTGTAATGATTGTAGCAGTGAATTAGAGCTGCAACGATTAGTTGACTAATCGATTAGTCCGTAGATAGACAAATTTAAATAGAAAAATTATCGTCAAGGATTTTGATAATCAATTAATCATTAAAGTATTTTTTCTTGCAAAAAAGCTGTTTTCAGTCTCTCAAATATGGAGATGATTGGCTTTTTATATAATATGACTGAATATTCTGGGGTTTTGGACTGACAAAACAAGACATTTAAAGACATCACCTTGGACTGAAAAAATTGGGATGGACATTTTTCTCTATTTTCTGACTTTTTATAGACCAAATGATTAATCGATAACGAAAATAATCATTAGTTGCAGCCCTCAGTTTGACATCCTGATATACTGTATCCTCCAAACGCATATTGAAGACCCTTCTGTCTGCTTCTCTCTGAAATCGCTTTTTTGTTTTCCTGAAAATTAGATAATGTATAATTATTCAGGGAGTGCAGTTAGTGACAGTGTGGGCTCTATGGTAGCAGCTCGACATAGTAGCAGCGGGGAGCGGGGCTTAGCAAAGAGTCGATTCACTGTCCCAAAAGGTTTTTACTATCAGAAAATAGACTGTATGGAACTGAATAGCAATGAGGGACGTAACAGATAAGAAAGCAAGTTGTCGACACAGAAATTTCGAGGATATTTTCCTCGATAATCGTGTTTATAATAAAGCTTTTTTTACATTTTAACATTCCAAAACTGTAACTGCTTGCCCGTGCAGTGCCGTATTTGACATTTTTTTGCATCGTGGGTACTCACCATGTGGCCCAACCGCACAGCAGGGTTGTTGGCGTAGTCCTCCACCAGTGAGTGGTAGTGTGTGGAGAAGAGGGTGCGACAGCAGATCTTCTCAGCGAGCTCCTTCACAACAGCGCTGGCGATCGCTGTGCCATCATATGTGGCTGTGCCCCTTCCTGCAAACAGTTCACGGCTGAACGGTTACACTCTGAAAACAACTGATGCTCACTGTTACTGTGAATAATAAAATCAACAACGAAGACGTACCTAATTCATCCAGGAGCACAAGCGAGTGTTTGGTGGCGTGGTGCAGGATGCTGGCGGTCTCACTTAACTCCACAAAGAAGGTACTCTCTCCTAAAGAAGACATATTAGATAATACAAGATTAGCCCCGTGAGGTGAAAGCTTAAGACACTGTCTGTTACGTTACAGGAGTTCGTGAGGTTACCAGCCATGATCCGATCTGAGGCTCCCAGCCGAGTGAAGACACGGTCAACTGGTGTGAAGCGCAGGCTCTCGGCGGGAACGTGGCAACCCAGCTGAGCGAGGATGATCACGAGTCCACACTGTACAAAAAGAGCAGCACAATATCTCAATATGGGCCAACAGAGACTTCAAATCAACCTGAACTGTCAATGTGGATGTAAAATTCAGATCACTTTCCAGCCTATCATTTACTCCTGTTAAGATTTTATGGTCGATATCCATAAATGACCCACCTGTCTCATGAGAGTAGACTTTCCACCCATGTTTGGCCCCGTGACGAGCACACAGGAGGCGTTCTCTTTTTCCTCATCCGTTTCACCGCCGCCAGGGCAGCCGATGTTGACGTCATTGGGGATGAAGTCATCTCCGAAAAAGGTCTTGGTGACACAAGGGTGGCGGGATCCAACGAGGTCAAGGAAGGCCGCCACCTGGTCATCGCCCTCAGGGAGCACCACCTGTGGCCTGGCCATCGGTCCGTCTCCGCCCTGACTGTAGCGCGACAAGGCCAGCAGTACATCTGAAAACAAATTGACAATTCATTAGGTGATAAAAAATGAAGAGGAATTAAAAAACACTGAACAAGCCATCCTTTAAAAACTCTAAAAATGATAATAAGATCCCTGCTGTCTTTGTATTTTTAAGGGATTATTATGCAGCTCAGCACTTAAAAAACGATATAAATAAAAAGCAAACATAACCTGTGGCTGAGCAATGGCAGGAAAACACATTACGAGCACATTATCTTACTGCACCAGAGATCAGTAATAAAACTACGCAATTAGCTCTCCCTCTGTGAGGAGCAAACACCGGCGCACAATTTCCATAACTGAAAAACAAACTAATTGGTGTCAACTCAGCTGAGCGGAATAATGGAGTAGTTACTCAATGACAGCAAGACTTCAACAACAAGCACTAAGACTGCTGATGTTCGGCATCTTAAATACATATTACGGATATCTGTAACATCTGCAGGAAATGGATTCAGAGCAGACACCTGCGATGTGAACTCGTTTTTCACAAGCCCAAGACGGCGGAAGCATCAAAAGGAAATTACACCGTGAGGACGAGACAATCAACAATGCATCGCGTTTTATTGAAGCATGCAATAAAAAAAAATAATACTTATTAACAGGAATGAAATTAATGTAATTACCAATCACTGCCATGCACTCCACGCCAGTCTTCCAGTCTTTGTAGTTCTTGTCAAAGTTGTAGAAGAGCCTCCTCATGCAGTCTTTCAGGGCGGCATCTCTCTTCTCCTCAAACCCTTGCAGCTCTGAGAACAGCCGTTCGGTCTCTTTTGTCACGTAACGCTTCCAGCCCTTCTTTGTAGACTTCACCTCGTACTCCTCGGGTATATTCCTCTCCGAGACGCTGTCGGGTACCTCCATCTGGTAGCGGTTTCTCCCGGTTCCCCAGTAGGACATGCTTTTACAGCCGAGTCTCTTCTTCTGTCTGTCGAGGTAATCCTGCAGGTCTCGCTCGCAGTTCTTGATCGAAGTCAGAGCCTGGTCGAACTCTGGGTCGAAGCCGGCTTTAGGGGTTATGACGCCGGTGGTGCGGGCTTTCTGGTGGTCGAAGGCGGTGTCCCAGCGCCGGAGTTCGGCGGAGAGGTCGGGAAAGAGGCCGTCCTTTTCACCTTTCAGACTGACAACTTGACGGAGCAACGCGGATTGAGATTCGTCTGAAACCGGAGCGAGGACGGTGATGATCTCCTGCATGGTTTTGAAACCTTCCAGTGCCGAGAGGAAGTCCGCTATCTTGCGCTTGCTGTAGGTGACCTCCTCGTAGAGAACGGCTCTGCTGTCCGGGTGATCCTGGCCCTTCAGAGGAGTGCCGATGCTGTGGATTTTACTCAGGAGACGCTCCAAATCTGGGAGTTTCTTCAGCAGGTCTGAAACCTCAGAAGCCTGGGCCTGAGCTTCCATCAGGTCTTCCACCGCATCCAGCCGGTCCTTGATGGACGTGGGATTACACAGAGGAGCGCAGAGCCACTGCTTCAGCAGCCTCTTGCCAAACGGGGTGGAGCAGGTGTCCAAACGCTCCAGCAGCGTTCCTTCTGTTCCTCCTGACCCGTTCTGAAAGATTTCCAAGTTCGCCAGAGTCACTCCATCGAGGACCATCCGCTGGCGGGTCTGGGCGAAGAAGCTGGCAGGTCCGGCAGCTTTCTCCAGCTCGACATCGACCGGGACATATTCTTCAAAGTTGGCCAATGAGAGCAGCTCTTGGTCTACCAGACATTTCTTCAGGTAGAAAATGCATCCACCCAGCGCCGACAGTCCCAGCTCGTAGCCCTCTTTAGGAGTGAGGCACAGGGAATCGCTCTCAGAGGTCATCGTTTTTAGAAGAGCAGGAAGAAGGTTGTTCCCCGTCCCCTGATCCTTGTCAGCCATCTCTCTAAAGTAATCTTCTTCTGAAAGGGTTTTCAGAGTCTTCTGAGCATCCCAGAACTGGGTGCCTGCAGTAAGTCCTTCCTGCAGAGCAGAGGACAGAGAGGCCTTGAGTATTTTGCGCGTCTCAACGGACGGGTTCCCCTTTTCAAAGAGCACTTCAGCGGGGGCGAAGTGCGCTATCAGGGTACGCAGTCGTGAGCAGTGACGATCGTCTGGGAACTGACCGATGTGAAAATAACCCACGGAGGTGTCAACAAAGCAGACTCCGTAGGTACGGCAACGACCGGAGCTTTCCTCTTCGGCCTTTTCCTTCAAACTCAGCAGGAACTTGCTCTGACTCTCAGAAGGAGCGCCGTCCAACACGCTGTAGGTTTGGGTACCGCGCGTGATAATCCGGCACACTTCTCTCCTCACCACGCGATCAAACTTTGTGGGCTTCGCCATCTTCTTACAGCGGACTTCCATCATCTCTGGGGTCTCCGTCTGCTCCACACGAGCCACCTTGTAGCCTTTCTGGACCAGTACGTCTGAGAAACGCCCGAAGCCGATCTCTGGGAAGCCGGAGTGTGCCCAGGTCCCCTTCATGAATGTTAGTCCCAGCTCGTTGACTCCGATCACAGCATCCATGTGGTAGAGCTCGTAAAACTTTCCCACCTTGTAGAAGATGACTGTATCAAACATCTCAGATTTGATCTGCCACCACCGACGCATACCGGGAGTGGTTCTGTTCAGAAAGTCTTCTGGTACATACAGGGTGGCGGGATCGTAGCCATCCTCCGTCTGTCGCCGCCTGCGGCCATCTTTCCTCCTGCCGTCCTGCCACCACTCCAGCTTCTCATGGTCCCAAGTTGTGGCGCCTCCACCGGTGCCTGATCCGTTTGCCTGGCTCTCAAAGTTGTCGGGGGCAGAGAAGGCCGACAGACGAGACTTTGTGTCGCCTACAAGCGCTGCCGGAGCACGTTTGGGTGTGAAAGACGGGGTCGTAGGTATCTTGGCTTTTGTAGAGGCAGACTTTTCTTCAGGACGTTTGCGCTTTACGGGCTTGATGGGGCTATCTGCTTCTGACTCATTTGTGCTCTCCTCTTTCTCCCCTTCGCTACTCACCGTCGCTTCTTCCTCCTCATCCTCACTGCTGGACGCAGCCTGTTCTGGTTTGAATTCCTCATCTGATCCGTCACTGTCTGAGGCTACAATTATGCGCCGGCGCTTGGCTTTATTCCCGTTTTCTGTTGAAGCGCGGGATGAACGTCGACTGACCTTGGACGGCTTCGCTTTCTCATTTATCTGTTCTTCCTCATCACTGAGCTCTTCTTCATCAGTTAATGTTGACATGTCAATCTGAAAAAAACAAACAAAGGAGGACAGGTAAAAATAAAAATACGTAAATTACTGACCTCATTAGATATAAGAAACACTATCTGTATTACCAGTGGTGAAAAAGAGGCATTACAATGACAACTGTCATTAATTATAGTAAAATTAGGGCTGTCAATCGATTAAAATATTGAATCCTGATTAATCGCATGATTGTCTGTAGTTAATTGTGGTTAATCGCAAATTAAACACATTTTTTATCTGTCCCCTTTGAAAATGGCCATGCTAGTTTTTCCTCGCCAAAATTTAGCGCAAGTTTGGAGCGTTATTTAGCCTCCTTCCCGACAAGCTAGTATGACATGGTTGGTACCAATGGATTCCTTAGGTTTTATAGTTTCATATGATGCTGTATCTTACCAATCTGTACCTAAAAATTGCAAGTTGCGTTAATGAGTTAGTGGCGTTAAAACAAATTTGCATTAACGTGTTATTATCGCATTAACTTTGACAGCCCTGAGTAAAATACAGACTTTTATTTCCATATTATTGACATAGTAATCAATTATAATCACAATGTTACCTCCATTTCTTCATCATCATCATCATCATCATCATCATCATCCTCTTCTTCTTCTTCCTCATCAGACGGATCCATACAGATAGGCATCTTTAATCTTTTTTCAGTGCTGTCAAACATAACTCCATCAGCGAGCTCCATTGCACGACGGATTACAGGTTTGCCGCTGAAGAACACCCCTCCTGTTTTAGCATCACTGCTGTCAGAGCCTGCAAAACAGTACAAATGAGATCATTCAACTATAGCAAATACTATCATGTAGCTTACTGGGAGGACAAAACCCATTATAGTCACAGCTGTAAGATTATAATTATCATTAATTAAGGGATTAATTGTAGCCAACCTTGGTACTCTCGGATATATTTGGTGCTGACCCATCCTCTCGTAGCGGGCTCATCAAAGAAATGGACGTGTATGCGTTGGTCCCGACCGCGGCCCCTCATCTGCAGTCCAGTCAGAGGTTGGGGTACTACCATGCATGGCCACCAGGGGTGTCCCTCCAGTTTTGCCCACACAAGGGCACCAGCACTGAATGTGCATGTGTTGCTGCTGAAGGGAGAAAAAAAACAAAGACATATTTAAGGCATACATACAGTATACTGACCCAGATCAATGAGCATCTCACATTCACCCAACTAAGAGTGTCATCACATGTGTAGATTTTTAACAGCCCTTATTACTGGTATTCCTCTAACTAATACTCAAACAGATTGTGTCAAACTCTAATCTCTGTGTTGTGAAACTAGAGGCATTTAGCATTGATTGGACCAAGATTAAACCTCCTACAAGCTGCATAGTCTGCAGGACAAGTCATCACTTTTGCAATGTAAATACTGTAAATCTACTGTTACGGATATGTGCAATAACATGCTGATCACTCTGTGCAATAATAATCTGATGCTGTGCAATAATTATATAATTATGTGACGGACACTTTGGGCAATTATCTGGCAAAACTGTCATCTCATCAATATACATATTGTATTTTTATATTTGACATTGTATTATCTTTTATATTTCACTCTCTTTTATTATTGTACTATCTTTTCATTAGCACCTACAGGATTGTCACAATCTTTTGTCCATCAGTCCATCTTGTTGCTAAATAATAATGTGCTGCATGACAGATGGTAATTTTGTAATGGGTTATGTATGAATAATTGTGATGTGTTTTGTTTTTTGTCTGATGGGTCTTACTTGTCTGTTTGTCTATGGTAACAGTATGTCTATTGTATATGTACTTTTTCTCAAACTGAGCTGCCTATGGATGCTAAATAAATTTCAGTGCAAACTGACAATAAAGCTGTATCGTATCTAATTTCGTTGTACTACACAATGACAATAAAAGGCTTGAATCTTGAATCTGTGAGTCGAAAGAAAGTTAAAACTTTCACCTGTTTAAATAAAAAAACTAAAGAAGCAAAATAACCTGTAGGTTTTCATGAGTCGAGTAACTGATAAGGAAAGGATCATAAGGAAACTATGTCATGGACTTTATTATTATTGACATTTTATGAAAACTACACACAACCCATTATGACCAGAGGAGGGAGATGCCATGAGTGATTAGCTCACGTGGCTCTAACTTCAGTCCACATTGTCACACCATGCTAAATGTCATTTGAACATATTTCACATTTAATCTCCGTGTTGTTAAACTAGAAACATTAGCACTGATTAAACCTCGTGCAAGCTGCATAGTCTGGAGGAGCACAAGTCATCTGCGAGTGGAAAGAAAGCTAAACTTTCAAGCAGGATATAAAATAACTTCACATGTTTAAATGAAGGAAGTTGTAGCATAATAAAGCTGCAGGTTTTCATGAGTCGAGTAACTTAAAAAAGCTGCTTCTTTCGACCAAACCAAACCCATCTCTTTGTGCACTTGCAAACCACCTTTAGCTAGCAGCAGAGTAGAAAACAAAACAACAATGCAATGTGTCTCCAGCAACTACACCTCTCCCAGCATCATCATCACTAACTCACCTCTGTTTGGTTGATGCAGCCTTGATGTTGTCACCAAATAGTTTCTTGAATCCCCCTTTGGAGGACTTGTCTTTACTCTTCTGTTTAGCTTTGCTGGTCTTGGCTGGCTGCTGTGGTGTCTGTTTAGCCTGCTCTTTAGGAGAGGAGCTGGACTTAGCCTGCTCTTTAGGAGAGGAGCTGGACTTAGCTTGCTCTTTAGGAGAGGAACTGGACTTAGCTTGCTCTTTGGGAGAGGAGCTGGACTTAGCCTGCTTTTTAGGAAAGGAGCTGGACTTAGCCTGCTCTTTGGGAGAAGAGCTGGACTTGTCCACGGAGGACGGCAGGTCCGCCTCGGCCGGAGACGGACTTGTCTTCTTCTTGGAGACCGGAGGAGGAGACTTGGTGAAGAAATTGAAAAGTGAGCTTTGTTTCGCCATGTTTGTGCGAGTTTAAGAGGCTGTTTTCACTAGTTTTGCTGAGATAATCCTGTCCTGAACCTCCATGCGTCACCTAGCATCACCAGCTAGTGAGCGGCCAGTTCGCGGGAAACACGCTCTACATGAAGAGCCTCGTCCAATCACAACACGCCTACACCGTGACACGGAAGTGACGTTTGTCAACATGACTTCCTTTGGCGCGCTGGGCACTATTTTTTTTCTCCCTTCTAAACTTTATTTCCAATACAGAAGATACAGAATATAACATGCAGTTTGTACCCTGTACATTTTATTGTACATTGCACATTAACTCATCACTTTTTGACACACACTGAACAAGCTGCTTTCAGTGTTATTTGAATTAGGGCTGTCAAATCAGTTTAACTAAAACTAAACTAGAAAACTTTTTTTTATTTTTTTTTTTATTTAACCTTTATTTAACCAGGTTAGTCCCATTGAGATTAAGAACCTCTTTTCCAAGGGAGACCTGGCCAAGACGGTCAGCAATAAGAACACAAAGTTGCAGACACAGACACAAATAGAGATAAAATACAATTCACAAACACTAAAAGCACTAACATTTTCATTAAAAGACAATTATCTAAAGACAAATGGGGGGACAAAAAGGAACTTTTTTGGGAGTCAGCTGTACAACAAGGGGGCTAAAAACATTGGCATGCCATAGAGTCTGCTTCTAAAGCCTTCATTTTAGATTTAAGAATATTTAATGATACCAGCTGATACCAGCAATTTAAAGGTCCCATATTGACAAAGTGAGATTCATGTCTTTTTATATTATAAAGCAGGTTTAAGTGCTATAAAAATACTGTTTAACCATCAAAACGCCCAATATACGGAGAAATACACGCACTGCCCGTTTTCAGAAATTGTGCTTTTGGATTTCTGTCCATTTGTGATGTCACAAATATACAATATACAGTATACATCATTACACGGTTTTAAACATAAACATTCTAAAAGTGTCCCAGCTTATTTCCTGTTCGCAGTGTATGTGAATTACGTCAGCTGATAGGAAGTAAACATGGACCCAAAGTGTTGCCTTCGCAACGCAATTCCGTTGCAATTCCGTTGAAATGCACTAAAACGGAGCGTTTCAGACAGAGGGTGAATACAGGTATATTCAGACAGACTGCATGAGGAAAATAACTTTTTTTTTGAACATTACAGCATGTAAACATGTTCTAGTAGAAACACACAATACAAGAATGAACCTGAAAATGAGCATGTATTGGGACCTTTAAGAGTCCATTGGTACCAACCATCATCATGTCGTACTAGCTCGTCGCAAAGGAGGGTAAATAACACTCCAAACTGTCATGGCCATTTTCAACGGGGTCCCTTGACCTCTGACCTCAAGGTACATGTGAATGAAAATGGGTTCTATAGGTACCCACGAGTCTCCCCTTTACAGACACAATATGGATATACTTCTAGGTTCCTGATCAGAGAAAAGATAGGGGAAGAAGTCCCATCGATCTATCTGGATGTTCTTTTTTACTCTGAATATTGTAAAATAGCCTAACTCTTGAATAGGAATCAAGCTTATAGGCCACATATGTTCATTAAAGGAATATTACTTAGTCAGTAGGTCTCAGTGCAGTGCAAAAACAAATGCACAAACATACATAGCGTTATTATGTAGCCTACATGGGAATGGATGGTGTATGAATAATGAATTATATACAGAGGCGGCAAGGTTTCTCAACCTTTTCTGACCAGTGACCACTTGTTTAGGCCACATGTAGGCCTAAAACAGTTTTGAATGAGGACTCAAACATGTATTAATGTTGACAGAGAGGTGCCATCCTCTTCTTGAGCTTGTGTGTGTTTATTGTGGCTATCAGACTCCATCTATATGGGGAGCAACATGTACAAAAATACAGTATACATTTCCATATACAGTAAACAGCTCGCTGAGAATGAGTCCATCAAAGAAAGGTAAAACAGGACCGGCAGCTAACATGACATCATTCATGTACTGGTGTACTGGTGGTTTTCTCTGTGTGTACAAATTAATATTATAGTTAAAAAGTTCTGTTGGTGTACAGAGCATCATACATTGACATCTGTACTAGTCATTGACGACCAGCAGAGTGCAGCAGAATACTGGAAGCTTAATGAGCAATAGCCTCTAACTTAATATACAATTCAACTCTGAGACGGCAGTAGCCTACAAATATCACAGTTTTTGCAACATTGCTCAGTTTAGTATTTTACAAAAATCTGAGTCACATGTTTTCTTCACCGTTATCTTAGTGTTAAAAAAATGACTATTAAGAATAGCGAATAAATGTGGATTTGGACATTTTGTACATGTCCTAGTGTTACACAATTTTATCAATATAGGAACAAAAGGAGCAGTATGCAAGCATTAAAGCATGAGTCAGCATTGCGTATACAGTGGCCTTGTTTCAGCACAAATCTTCATCTGAAATATTACAGTGTACCTTACATTTTTCCCCAGTTGTGCTGCACAAAAACTTAAAATGCCTAACCTGTGTTACTTTATAGAGTAAATAAGTACTGCTATAAACACCGGAAAAGGGTGGCCTTACATATTCAAAACAACCAAACATCCACCCACACGCAGTATGACTTTTTGGCATATGGTGTGTGGGTGATAGAAAGCATCTAATTAAGACAGCATTATGAAACCTAGTTGTTATGAGGAGCTGTTTAAATTCAGTGAGACTGAATTTGCCATCACTAATAATCAATGAGTGAACATGAACTTAAGTTATCATGCCATCATTAAGATCTAAAGGGTGCCAATATGGATCAAGTAGGCCTACTGTGTATAATGTATATGCATACACATATTCTATGTAAAACCACTATTAATAGAATATCTTTTAGTAGAATTAATGCAGTTAGATATGTTTGAAGTACATATAGGCCTGATTAAATATATTTTACCCTGGGGAAAACATGGAAATTCACCATCTCTTTCCTTAACTTTCATCAGCGCTCAAGGAAGCAGCAGTCTGCCGAGAAGCAGCTAAGAACACCACAGCAACAACCCAGCAACACATCCTGTAACAACCACCCAGCAACACATCCTGTACCAACCACCCAGCAACACATCCTGTACCAACCACCCAGCAACACATCCTGTACCAACCACCCAGCAACACAGCCTGTACCAACCACCTGGTAACACATCCTGTACCAACCACCCAGCAACACATCCCGTACCAACAATCTAGCAACACATCCTGTACCAACCACCCAGCAACACATCCTGTACCAACTATCTAGCAACACATCATGTACCAACTATCTAGCAACACATCATGTACCAACCACCTAGCAACACATCCTGTACCAACTATCTAGCAACACGTCATGTACCAACCACCTAGCAACACATCCTGTACCAACTATCTAGCAACACATCCTGTACCAACCACCCAGCAACACATCCTGTACCAACCACCTAGCAACACATCCTGTACCAACAATCTAGCAACACATCCTGTACCAACCACCCAGCAACACATCCTGAACCAACTATCTAGCAACACATCCTGTACCAACCACCCAGCAACACATCCTGTACCAACCACCCAGCAACATATCCTGTACCAACCACCCAGCAACACATCCTGTACCAACAACCTAGCAAAAACCTAGAAACCACTGCAAATGCCATAGCAATCTATTTGCAACAACCTAGCACCTTGTAACAACTTAGCAACACCTTAGCAACCACCTCAGGTTAGCTGAGTTAGAAACACAAACATAGGCCTTTTTCACAGCAGACATTTTGACATGCCATAGTGAGAAAAGCAAAGATGTTAGTAATACCATTAATATCTCTGTTCTTTTCAAGTGTCCCAGGAGCCATGCTAGTGACAGTAAGCCATATGCACTCATTCAGCCATCATTAATTTTATTATTTACACCTCTCTTTTATATTATTGCTGCATGAATGCACTGACCACAACAACAAAAAAAACAACAAAAAAAACAAAACAAAAGAAAACACCAAGCCAAAGACAATTTTCTGACTAATTAATTTCTTTCTTCAGGCATTCATCTTCATCCTTGTTCCCTTGTCTTTGCTACTGCTGCGTTTTCCTTTTCTTGCTTTTGCCTGCGAATCCTCTTTCCTGCTGCACATGCAGCGTCCACAGTCTACAGTGGTGGTTTGCCCAGCAGGCGCACTAATAAGGCTGATGCACCAGTGTAGAGCTGGCAGTGTTGACGTGGTGAGTTTTCATAGTCAGTGTTAAACTGTATTTAATAATGTCAAGCCAGAGAGCAAAATACACCAGATTCATAAAGTATTTATAAGCACAGAAATGCTCCCTCTGAATGATAGACATTGCTGTTTGAGCTGTGTCAAGTGCTTTATGAAATAGAAATGTCCTTGGATGACTATATAAAGTGTTACATCTTGCTCTGACCTCACTGATGTGGTCATCACCCGGTCTTAAAGCTGCTCCAGGCAAGATTAATCTGTAAAAATACACCCACCCCATCCGACCCTCCCTAAATCATGAATCAGGGCTGCAAAAAAAGGAAAGATCCTTCCATCTCACCTCATTGAGAAGCTAAAAATAATGTGCTGGGAATGGTCACATGCTGGATGTTTTTTTGTACACAGAAAGTGACAAATTAAACCTTGTGAGCAGCAAAACATTTTCTCCCAAACAGCTAACAAGTAAGCTGGACTGTGCAATTGTAGATAAAACTGCCTCTGAAGGAATTTGTTTAATCATTTCCATACCTACAGTTTAACAAGAAGAGGGTGTTTAATGTCTGGATGTTGAAACACATGATTTTTTTTACTGTCCTTCAAAACTATTATCTGCTGTCTATAGGGGCCACCAAATTGCAAAGTTGTGTAGTGCAGCTTTGAAAGATGAAAATGATTTTTTTTTACTGCAGATTTCCTTCATCATTTTAAGCTTTCTTGCCCAGAGTTAGAGGAGAAGAGAATGGTATCCATTTTCTCATGCAACACTCTGTAAGAAAGCAAATAAGTGTAGCTTATCTCTCAAAATGTTGAACTAAGTGTTAAATATTATGATGACCTGCTATACCACCACCTGTACCTACTATACCTATAATAATAATAATAATAACTTGGATTTATATAGCGCCTTTCAAGAAACCCAAGGATGCTTTAACAGAGACATAAATAAACACAACAAATGGAACATGACAGTAGCTAAGGGCCATAGGCCTTGGTGAAGAGGTGGGTTTTAAGAAGTCTCTTGACTGTCCAGAGATGGTGCGTTGCGGAGCTCTATGGGGAGAGAGTTCCAGAGGGTGGGGGCTGTCACACTGAAAGCTCTGTCCCCAAAAGTTCTCATTGTACCTGTACCAATAATACCATGTAAAATAGAGTGCTGACCTAGTCTTTTGTAAACATCTACATAAAGGATCCAGCACCGAGTCTTAAAGGTCTAATTGTTGAGCTCTTATGTCTTAAAGGTACAGTGTGTATAGGATTGGCGGCATCTAGTGGTGTGGTTGCAGATTGCAACCGACTGAGTTCCCCTATACCGCACACTCCTCCCTTTTCCAAGACAGCACTAATGTGAGCACAAAACTGTAGTAACGCCGTTTGCCTCGCTCAGAGTCCATCCATACCATAATAACACTACTTTAGGAGCAACAGAAGTCAGACACGGCAGCTGACGGCACTCTGTGGCTCATGTTACAACGCAGTTTCACAAGCGTGTTGGGGAACTACGGTGGCCTTCAGGTAACGTAAAAACGCAAAAGGTTGCCAGTGTTTGGTTTGTCCATTCTGGGCTACCGTAGAAATCTGGCATCCGTGAAGAGGACCTGCTCCCTGTGTAGATATTAAGGGCTCATCCTAAGCTAACGAAAACACAATGATTCTTAGTTTCAGGTGAATATACACTAATTAAAACATAGTTCTGAATATTATATTCCATTTCTGCTAATAGATCCCCTGAAATGTTGCACACTGTTCCCTTAACAAAGTGTTAAATATTATGATGACCTGTTATTACCTTTGGCCTACTACCACTGGGAATGTAAAATGGACTGCTGTTCTCGTCTTCTCTTATTTTATCATCTACATTAAGGATTCAGCACTCAGTTTTAAAAGGTCTAAGTGAGTGAGTTGAGCGTGTTGTGTCTTAATCTTGATGTAAAATACTTCCCTTGTATTCTTATTAAACAGCATGTGAGTGGCAGAGCTCAGCGGGCACCGGTTTACTGGTGTAAGTGGATGAGGATATCTGTCAAGACTGTACAGTGTTTGAGTGGGATCCTGTGAGCCACTGAGTAATGGCACCATTGCAATTGATCAGAAACAGTAATGTTAATATTATACTTTGATTTAACGACCATCTCTATGGACATCTCTATGGGGAACGGAGCAAAAAGCAATAAAGCTGATGAGAGAACAGAGACTCTCTTTGCATGTCTCCCATTTCCCTTTGATTGAGCTGCACCGTACCTGTTATGTTTTTTTTTAACCTTTTTCGTTTCTCCTGGGTGTCTTTCCTCCTCTCCAACCACTCCTCTATTCGAAAGCGAGCACTATGGGACTCCTCTTAGCGTAATGAGGAGTGCACATCAGGCTCATGTACAGAGTGATTCCCTAAGCACTGCTGGGACTGTATATAGAGAGAGACCAACATGAAATAACAGCTCAGCCCTTCTTCACTTCCTTCCGTCTTTCCTCTCATCTTCTCTTCCTCTGCTCTGCTGCTTACTAATACAGTGAGCACTTCTCTCTTTATACTTTACACCATCATAAGACAGACTTTATGATCACAGGGTTTCATTTTTAGTCTTTTTTTCTTCATAGAAAAACACAGAGACCAATTAAAAGCCCTCATGCAAATGACTATTGCCTCTTCCCAGTTCGCAGCTCCGTCCCTCCGCTGCTCTATTCTGCCACTGAGCCTTAAAATACCATAAATGTGTAAGGTTCAGCCACATTAATTCAGCTGCCTCTGGGGGAGCTGAAGTGGGGCCAGTCACTGATAGTGGAGTGATAGTGCAGTCAGCAGATTTAACTCAAACTGCAGAGCCTCTAGATAGAAGGGAAAAAAGAGTATTTGTGTAGATGAGAATGGAAAAACGAGACAGATGAGAGATTGAGAAAGATATTGCAATGTAGTATATTGTCTTCCCGATGGTGCAGCACGAACATTTCTGTCTATATTTAGATGCATTTAGTCGCCGAGTCTTTGCAAACAAGGTTATTTGTGGCGCCCACACAAAATAAACATGCAAAATTTGACCATAAAAGATCCAGAAGAAAATACCTGGTGTTATCTAGTTTTCCATCATCTCTATAATTTCTGCTCTCCTCGGGATGCACTAAAGTGGTGTGCACACTGATTTGCAATTCAAAAGCAATTTAACCACCCTCGTTTTTAGAATCATGCAGTTTGTTTTTTCACTCAGGAGATTTAGAAATAATTTACTGTCCATCAGCGATGGAGAATTTTTCTTTGCCTTTCAAATAAGTAAAAACCCAGTACACAGAGGAATTTTGGTATTTATCCTCCCCAATCTTAAACTACAGTAAGTTCCATCAACACACACACACACACAATTGTTTATTTGTATTTGTATTTTTCATATAGCTTTTTATATCTCTTGTTGGAATAGCTGTATAGTACAAATAGTGGTTGCTGTCAGTCATTTTAGACACAAATTCCATCTGAACTAACTAGACTCTTCAGCTCAATTTGATTAATTATTATTTTTCTAATTACAATATTAAAGTCATGCATTGGGAAATTGCTAATAGGTAAGCTGTGAACACAACATTAACAAATCACCTTTTACTTGTTAGGACACAGTTGCCTATTTACATGCCGTATCTATATACGGAACAACATTATCTTTCATTTGGAGTCATGTTTCAGGCCACCGGATGAATGTAAGTCCAATATTCACTCTCTTTTAGCTCTGTTTTGTTCTCCACCAACTGCAGGCAGTGCATAGTCATCTTTTTAGCTTTGTGCTGTGGCACAAAATGGCGACATGAAAGACATGAGAGTGAACTAAACCAGATTTGCGCTGGAAAACCCAAACAATGAGCTAAAGAAGATAAAATGCTCCAGAGTGATAATTCCATGTGGGTTTGACCGCTTTCATGTTACACATTTGATCCATTATAAAAAATATCAATTGTAGCTGCTTTAAAGTCCCTCAGTGCTTTCAGCTGGCTCTCAAACAGACTAGCAGGGAGATCTTTTGTCAAAGCAAGTTAAAAGCAACGTGAACCAAAGTTTATTTTTGCTCTTCATTTTCTAAAATGAACTGCACCTGCTGTGCAGTGGGCTGACATATCGAAGGCAGTCTGCCAAAACAGTGATATATGAAATAAGAAAAAGATCTCTGTGACTGTGGGAATTTGCATAAATGTATTATTACGCTGTCAGGGCTTTTGAACACAGACACTCAGAGATGAGATGTTGGTTTTACTGGCAGCTCAAAGTCGGTCGTCTTTTTTTGTTTTTTGGTGCCAGATTATAGTGAACCACATAAAGCTCAAGCTTTTAAAGTTCTTTCTTC
>CAKAOI010049642.1:0-60075 GCA_916701655.1 Sebastiscus albofasciatus
GTAGAGGGGTGAGGGAAGCTGCTGCAGGACCGAAGCAGTGAGACGAGACACAATAAAGGGAAAGAGAGCAAATCGGTCACGGCTGCTTTATAATTAGGATCTTTTTTTTTTGGTGGTTCTGGCCGTAATAATATAGTCACTGAGTTAATTGCTAAAATCTGAGACCATGGCAACACTCGCTAAAAAACTTAAACTGACTTAAAGGAGAACTTAAAGGAGCAGTGTGTAACATTTCGGGGGATCTATTGGCAGAAATGGAATATAATGTTATAATTATGTTTCCATTAGTGTATAATTACCTGAAACCTAGAGTCCGTCATGCTGCTCCGCCATGTTCCTACAGTAGCCCAGAACGGACAAACCAAAAACTGGCTCTAGAGAGAGACGTTTACATTTTTACGTTACCTGAAGGCCACCGTAGTTTTCCGACACGCTTGTGAAACTGCGGTAACGTGAGAATCAGAGTGCAAAACTGTGGTACCGCCAGTCGCCGTCTGACTTCCGTCGCTCCTAAAGTAGTGTTATTATGGTAAAGATGGCTTCTGTAAAGGGAGGAGTGAGTGGAGGGGTACTCAGTTGGTTGCAATCTGCAACCACACCACTAGATGCCACCAAATCCTACACACTGCACCTTTAAACACACACAGTCTGACCTCTTATGTTTCTTGCCCTCTTTGACTTTGTTTTAGCAATGTTGCCATGATCCCAGACCTCAGCAGTACAGTGTTATCATAACCGATAGAAACAATAACCAAAAGTTTTAAATTGAAAAATAAGGCTGGTATTTTTCTTTATGTCAAAACTTAGAAGACCCTTTCATAGTCCGTATCTTTAAACGCACTGACTTCCTTAACCTGTCTGTTCACCTGGTTTCTACTAGGGCTGCACGGTTTTGAAAAAATATAGATATTGCAATTAGATGGAATAATAATTTTTACGTAATTATTCTCATTTTCATTGAAAAACATATTAAATGATTACAGTGTGATTTGTACCAAACAAAAAATGTTTTCATAAGTCTGTAGAATATGACATGCAGGCCCAGGACATCTCTGCAGCACGACGATATTTAATTTAAAAAGGTATTTTGACACACATTTCGCCTTGCACAAATATTGCACCTCCTGTGATATGAAAATTGCAGTGGGGCGTCTTGTGATTTCGATAAAAGTTTGATTAATTGTGCAGCCCTAGTTTCTACTAAAGTTGTAAGTCTTTAAAAAAGGCTCACAAACTTTTTTTTCTGATCACATTTTTAAAATGTTTCCTACTCAGGCAGTACACGTTACAGTTGTCAGAGTTACATTGTGATTGTGGTTACAATACACATTTAATTCCATTTACATCCCAGAAATATCTTTACTCACAGGTAATTTGTAATAATTCAACATGACTTAGTATCTCTGCCCAGGAAGAGATGGTTTTTCCATTTCATTTTTAAAAGTCAGTATTTCTCAACAGCTGGGCGCTGAAGTTTTTATCAAACATCAGTCAAACAAGAGTAAATAGTGCATTTGTTGGGGACTATTTTAAGCTGTGGATTAATATACTACATTTGCACTGGCGCTTATCAGCAGCACCCGGACAGTGTCCTGTTTATGGGATGGATTACAACAAATCACAATGTCACCAAGTGCAACAATAGAAGCTCCCAGACTTTACTTGTTAGTCGGATCAATTCATTGTTGCTTTTGGTCTTTTAATGGGATTTGTTGACAGTTTAAAACCTCTCTCTACTTTCTCTCTTTTGCTTTCCTCCTTCCCTGATCGGGCATTTTTCCTCTCCCTCCTTTCCCCCTACTTGCTCCTCTTCCTTCTCCCTCTCTCTCAGTATCTATTTGACGAAGAAGATGAGGTGAGGAAGAAGAAGCCGAGGCGCAAGCTTCCTTCCAATGCCGCCATCACCAGAGTAAGAATCGCCTCGTCTTCCCTCCCTCCCTCCTTCCCTCCCTCTATCTGTCTGGTTTTCTATCTGGGCTACTTGAAAGCAATTTGCGACCAAACCTGCTTCATGAAAAAGCCCTTTCAAAATAAAATTGATTTGACTGGACTCCCCAACCTTCCTCCTCATCTACCTCTTCTCTCACCTCATTCAACCTCTCCTCCTTATCATCCCCCCTCTCCCTCCCTCTTCTGTCGTCAGTTTTCCTATAAATCCATTTTCTCCCTCTCATTCTCGGTAATTCAGGCCAATTTTCTGGGAGGAAAACATTGAAACAAGTTACCACAAGCTCCCACAATGACATTAACCGCTTCCTGGGGTGCATCGACACACACGCACACCCACACACACACACAGAGAAACACTCAGCAGGAGCACAGATTAACACACTACAATGGACAATGTGTGTGTGTGTGCGTGTGTGTGTGTAGCAGCAGGAGTTTGTCCCAGCAGGTTATTAATGGAGGTCTCGGTGAGATTGTCACTTCTGCTCCCCAACACCACCGCCTGTGGTCAACACACACACACACACACACACACACACACACACACAAAATAACCATAATTTCTGCACTGCAGGAGTCGAAGAACGCACACACATATTGAACATAAGCACACACTCAAAAGGCTTTACAACAGACCCTCTGCCCTGTAAACACACATAGAGAAACTTTTATGAGTCCAGCATAAGGTCGAACCTCTCCACTATCCACTAGGACACGATCTCCGAAACACAACAGCTCTCTACAGCCACTCAGACGTCCACTCAGGTTGCTGATGAAAGCTGATTTTGAACCAAAAGCACCCAGATTTTAAGTTGTAAGAAGATGTTCAAAAAACCAAGATGGCGACCACCAAAAACCAAGATGGCGACCACCAAAAACCAAGATGGCGACCACCAAAAACCAAGATGGCAACAGCCAAAAACCAAGATGGTGACGGCCAGAAACCAAGATGGCGACGGGCAAAAACCAAAATGGCGACCGCCAAAAGCCGAGATGGTGACGGCCAGAAACCAAGATGGCGACCGCCAGAAACCAAGATGGCGACGGCCAGAAACCAAGATGGCGACGGCCAGAAACCTAGATGGTGACGGCCAGAAACTAAGATGGTGACGGCCAGAAACCAAGATGGTGACAGCCAGAAACCAAGATGGTGACCGCCAAAAACCAAGATGGTGACAGCCAGAAACCAAGATGGCGACCGCCAAAAACCAAGATGGTGATGGCCAGAAACCAAGATGGTGACGGCCAGAAACCAGAATGGTCGACAGCCACAATGCTGAACTCAAGGCTTCTAATCATAATGCTGTGAGGGCAGTAATGTGAATAGAGATGGAGCCAATGTAAACACCATGAGAATTATCTTATAGCATGATATCTATAATTCCATATCAATATGGTATATCACACCATTTTCTGCTAAATCAATTGTTTATGGATCAAATGGGGCGGCAGTAGGTCAGTCCGTAGGGACTTGACTTGGGAACCGCAGGGTTACCGGTTCTAGTCCCCGTACAGACCAAGTACTGAGTGTTTCCTGGTAACTGGAAAGATCCCTGTGTCCTGTTTGTGCATGTGTGTTTTTCGGGCCTGTTTGTACTGTGTAAAAAAATAACAGAGTGAAAAAATTTAATTTCCCCTTAGGGGATCAATAAAGTGCCTTCTTCTTCTTCTTCTTCAAATAACCAGACAGAAATGTCTGTCTTTAACTAATCCAGCAGATTCGTAAATCGTAAATAAGCTTTTATTGTTTGTTGCTTGATAGCGAGTTTCAGTTCATTGTTTAGCTGTCCGACTTGCAACTTCACTGTTTTGGTTCACTCACCGCTATCATAGTGTCATGTTTGTCATGTCTGCAGCAGAACCCACTGGTCACGACCTGCTTGGCACCAGACAGCCAACGGATAAAGTTAGCAACTAGCTGGGGAACGTAGTGGAGCATTTAGCCGCTACAGAGCCAGATATTTCCTTCAGGAGTCGGTGGAGACCAAAAACAGAGCTAAAAGAGAGTGAATATTGGGACAGGTTGACACAAACGCGACTCCAAATGTTCACTCCAAATTCACAACTTGTTTCACCATCCCCCAAGTGACCAAGAAATCAATTATTGCAGGGTTAAAGAAAAGCAGCGGTTGGGCCAAAAATAGTTCATGCAGCTGAAGATCCACTGCCTTTTATAGAACAAGACAGTCGAGCTAACAGTCATAAATTTCCACTCTTTTTTAAACTTCAAAAGCACATTTAAAGAACACCCTGAGCTGCTGAGTCACTTTTCATAAATTGTACATGCACTATACCTTTTCTTTTCAAATAACTCAGCTTGTTAAATAAATAAACCACCCTTTGTACTTATTCAGGCAAACATCTGCGATGGGAGGCGTCGACTTGACAACCTCAATAAACACGCACACTCTCACGTATTCCATTTTAAATAACACAAGCTGCAGTGCACGGAAACATCTGCAGAGATAACACTTTTGCTTTATGTGACATGCAGAATGGAGTATCCATTAACTGCTGCTGTCATCTCTCTCTACGCCATACATCCCCCTCCCTCACACATACAGAAATATGAGCATCCACCTCCTGAGCATCTCATGTTGTCCTCTTTCTTCCTCCACAGCAACCCAACATCAAGCAGAAGTTCGTCGCCCTGCTGAAAAGGTTTAAAGTCACTGATGAGGTACGCGCTTTCGCTTTCTCTCCTGATGTCACACACTTCATTCGCGAAGGTTCAGAGTGTCTATTTGCTTCAGAGGTGTCGAGGCAGAAGTCGACATGTATTTCAGTTTTGGCTTTGAAGACACAGAGAGGTGTGTGGGAGAGATGTGGCAGAACAACTGAGATTCAGCTGAAAACACTAAACATTGTTGATTTAAAATAGAACCGAAATGTGTTCAATGTGTTTTCTGAAGTGATTCCACCAGAATGTGTGTGTTTGATCTCGCACTAATCACACTTCTGTGTATATCCATCCATTATCTGTAAGCGCTTATCCTATTTGGGGTCGCGGGAGGGGGCTGGAGACGATCCCAGCTGGCATTGAGTGGAGGCGGCGTACACCCTGGACAGATCGCCAGACTATCACAGAGCTGACACATAGAGACAGACAGCCATTCACGCTCACATTCACACCTAAGGGCAATTTAGAGTCAACAATTAACCTTGGACTGTGGGGGGGGGGACCGGAGCACCCGGAGCAAACCCACGCTGACACAGCGTGAACATGCAAACTCCACACAGAAGGGCCCCAAGCCGGATTCGAACCTGCGACCCTATAACTTGGTACAGCTGATGTTAAATTAAACAGGTCACTGCACTGTAGCATGTAAACATCTCACTTCTTTCACTTTTACTTTTTCACCGCCTGTGAAGTCTCAGACTTGCAGAGGCTTGTGGGTACATTTTTGATGTCAACAGGAAAAACTGTGTTTAGTATCACTGTTGGGATCAGCACATCTCTCGTCTGTAGGGAGGTTATTATTACTGCTCAGGGGAGCAGGTTGCTGACAAATTATGTAACCGATCAAAGCTACATGTTGATCACTTGTGTCCTCTGCGTCTCGTCCAGGTTGGTTTCGGCCTGGAGCACGTGTCGAGGGAGCAGATCCAGGAGGTTGAGGAGGACCTGGACGAGCTTTACGACAGCCTGGAGATGTACAACCCCAGCGACAGCGGGCCGGAGATGGAGGAAACCGACAGCATCCTCAGCACACCCAAACCTAAGCTAAGGTAGCGGATGTGATATCACTAATCACACACGCATCTACAATTCACTACAGTGTCTTATCTATTGTTTCAAACACTTTGCTGCTGCATGCTTCACTAGGACTCCTCATAGTTCTCCATTGACAATTCAGAGCTCCCTCTGTTGGTGAAAACTGCTCATAGCAGTCATATTGAAGTTTATTTGAGGTTTCCATGAGCCAGAATTGGGTCAGTTAACTTCCATCCAAATGTAAACCAAAATCAGTGATAGAAGAAGTACTCAGATGTTTTACTTAAGTAAAAGTAGAAATACCACAGCCTAAAAATACTTAATTTCAAGTAAAAGTCTTGAATTCATAATGTTACTTATGTGAAAGTACAATAGTTTTATCAGCAAAATGTAATTAAAGTACAAAAAGTAAAAGTACTCTTCTGTTTTTATCATTAGCAAATACACATAAGAGCTCTTTAATGTTGTAATTCGTCAATGTGGAGCCAATTTGTGATACTTTGTACACTACTGGGTAGATTAGTAGTATAGTACTGCATTTAAAGTGTCAAGTAAATTTAGTGGAGAAAAAGTACAATATTTACATCTGAGATGTAGCGAAGTAGAAAGCAGCGTAAAATGGAAATACACCAGTAAAGTACAAGTATATCAAAGTTGTACTTCAGTACATTCCCTGAGTGAAAACCTCAGAATATAAAAAATAGTCTCAAAAAAGTAATGTCATTCCCAATATTTACTTTAAAGCATAAGTTTAAGAAAGACAGTCATTTACCTTAAGTGACTTAAACTCACAGCTGGGGTTCCTGTGATCCTAATCATTATTTTTTTAAAAGTCTGAGTAGCTGAATGAGTCAACAAATCTAAAAACTCTTTGTTATGACCCCCAGATAGGCCAATAACAGAATGAAAGAGTAGCAGATAAACCATTTATAATTCTCTTCACTTATTTTTAGTCCTTATTTAGTCTTGTGATCTCAGCCTCAAAATGTGATACAGCACTCGAAATAGCTCTATCTGATGGTGCTATAATAAGATACTGATGAGCTGTTCTTCCTGTTTTCTCTTTCTTTTGTGCCTGTCACAGTTCTGTTAATGTTATTAGTAACACCTGTACTTTCAAGTCAAACTGTCAGCTGTGAAAAAAAGCAAAAGACCTGATTCTTATGTTTCTGTATCTCTGTGTGTTCAGGCCCTTCTTTGAGGGAATGTCCCAGTCCAGCTCCCAGACGGAGATCGGCAGCCTGAACAGCAAAGGCAGTTTGGGTCGAGACACTTTCAGCCCGGTGAGTAACTCAGAACCGCGAGGAAGCAGCAGCAGGAGGACTATCGCTCATGTGAGCTGTGGGGCGTTCGTGTGGCGCTCAAAAAAACCTGAACCGTTTGTTGTTGTTTTTTTTTTTTTTCCTCCGTCTCGCCGGGAGCTGAGAGCAGTAAATATTTATTGTTCCCAAAGGGCGTCTGACTTCAGACATGACCTCATTTAAACTGTGTACAAAAGACATGTGTTACAGGTGCAATACACTAGGGATGATAATAACTAAGAATTTAAATTAAGAATTAAGAATTTTAAGGGGTTAACGCTATCACATTGAATCTAGTGGTCTATCTTTTAAATTATATTCTCTCAACATATTTCATATCAGATTTTCTAAGAAATTTGAGTTAGTATGTGCTTGTTATTATCAAATTAGACGACGTAACTGCATCACGATATCTCGATATATGATTTTATCACGATATGATTCCATTAAAAGACGATAAATCATATTGAATTATCGCTGATTTACCTGGTGACACCCCGAGACGTCTTTAAAAAGTGTTATTAAATTTAACAATCTGAGAAGGAATAAACACTCTGAGTGGTTGCAAGTAGGTAGAACTTTATTTCAATGGATCATCTTTAAACTGAACCAAACCTTTTGCTGTTTTATACTCAAATTAATTTTGTTTTGATCAGAGATTTTAGATTGAATTTTTATTTTTTACTTTCTTTAAATGTAGTTGGTTTTGCTTTTGTTTAGTTTTTTATTTGCACTTATTTTTTTATTTATTCATCACACTTAATACAAAAAACATAGAAGAGATGCACATACAATTACACTTCTTTTAACGTAAATTATTTTCTTTTCGTGTCTGTTCTAAACATTGTTAAGAGATACTTCTTCATTGGTAATACTAATAATCATATTACATAAACATGAGCAGCATATCTCACCTCTCGTATCATCAATGAACCTACCACTGTAACTGCAGCATTAACAAAACAATAAACAGGTGTAATAGGAATAAAAATAAATAAAGTAAAATAAATGAAAGTAAGAGAAGGAAACTAGAGGTGACTAAAGTTCTGGCATCGCCCGTAAAATAATTTTTTGTATTTTTTTATTGTCAAATAAAAACATTTTATGCATCATGGCAGTTGTTGCCTCATCCCGTGTTTATAAACTTATTCACAGTCCTTACCGAGTAAATAATTTCACAAAGTGCTTCACACTCACAGTTTCCACATGGCAAGATAATAAAATAATAAAACAGTGTGCACTAAATAGCACACAGTAACATAAAACAGTGTAACAATACACCACAAATTGAAGCAGCACAAGCTGGAAAACAACGTGCGGCTCTGCATTGATGAGAATCTGAAGCCAATGGAAATCGCCCAGCGGGGGAGGCAGCGTGCAAATAGAACATTTCAGAAACGTTTCCTTAATGGAGCAGAAATCCAATAGCTCTTTGACGGTCGCCATCTGCTCAATAAAAAGTGTGTTTAATCTCGTCATGCTGAAAGGATTTCAAGCTACATTCAAACAGCTGCAGTTCCTCTTTTCATAGTGATACTGAAGTAGTAAGCCTTTTAGTGTTGCGACTGCTGTCTGTCTGCACACACTTCCTAAGAAGATGTTTGTTGTGGAAAAAGCTGCTTTCATTTCTGTAAACAGTTTTAAACCCAATTTATTAACAAAATAGCATTTAGAAAACTAATATCTTTTGGACATTGCTGCTGTTATGTTAGATTGGTTAGGATGCTGCATCATGACTTCTGTTGTTATAGTTTCATTTTCTGAATCTCGAGTCTCATTAAAGGGATAGTTCGGGTGTTTTGAAGTGGGGTTGTATGAGGCACTTATCCATAGTCAGTGTATTACCTACAGAAGATGACGGTCCGCACGCGACCACTTTGGAGAAGCACACAGGAGTGACTGTACAGAAGCAAAGTAATGTACAGCTGTGGATGGGGGCAAGAGCAAAACGTATTTTAGCCACCTAAAAGAAAGACCCACCTAAAAAAAAATCAATATCAGTGTGACTGAAAGCTATATCTAGAATATTTTCCCCGGTTTACCTCGCTGTCAGAATGCCCTTTCCGATGGGAAAAGTGAGGTTGTTGCATCCATCTATGCTCTCTTCAAAGCCACCAGACTCCATAGAAAAAAACAGTGATTTAACCTCACAGAACACGGGGGTTGCTGGTCTACCGCTGCTTTGATCAGTTAGTTCGTTTGTGTTATTGTGTGACTTTTGTCAGTTCAGATACACCAAGGTCACACAATAACACTAACTCATCGATCGAGGCAGCGGTAGACCAGCAACCCCTCTGTTCTGCAAAGTAAAATTACTGTTTTTTTTCAATGGAGTCTGGTTGCTTTGGCGAGAGCGTAGATAACGGCTTCAGTTCCCCGTCGGAAACATAGACTGTATAGATGTCATGACGGCAAGGTAAACCGGTGAAAATATTCTAAATATAGTGTACACTCAAGCTGATATTGATTCTTTTAGGTGGCTAAAATACATTTTGCTGTTGCCCCCGTACACAGCAGTACATTGCTTTGCTCCCGTGCCAAACTCCTGCCTGTTTCTCTAAACCGGGGGCGTGCCGACCGTCATCTACTGTAGGTAATACACTCACTATGGATAAGTACCTCATACAACCCCACTTCAAAACACCTAAACTATCCCTTTAAACCTGTAAACTGACTGTCGCTCCCTCGTCTCACCAGCAGGGGGAGCAGCCTCCTATAGAGAAGATGAAACTCTCTCGCAGCCGCAACCTGGATGAGGCCCTGTCTGAGACCGACACACTGGTATGACTCTTACAATGTGTGTATGTGTGTGTGTGTGTGAAGGAGAGAGAGTTAATGGAGTGTCAGGATCTTTGCTAATATCACTCCGAGGGGGAATTTCACTGCCATCTGTGCTGCAAGTGAGACAGATTGAGAGAGACGGAGAGAACAGAAGAAAAGAAAAGGGATGAAGTGTCGGAGAAGATGGCTTTAGGATTGCCGGCATCTCCATTTTCTGACACTGATAGTCTGTGTGTGTGTGTGTGTGTGTGTGTGTGTGTGTGTGTGTGTGTGTGTGTGTGTGTGTGTGTGTGTGTGTGTGTGTGTGTGTGTGTGTGTGTGTGTGTGTGTGTGCAGAGAAACCCCGTACACCTATGAAGAGCAGCAAAAGTGAAACCCAGGCCATGCCATCGCCACGGTAATGACTCACCCCATATTATAGAAAACACATTGCATTTATTTATGCATTTCTATATCTACATTTTTATCATTATGGATAACAATTTTGAGCAAACTTGATATTGTCGTGTTTTGGATTCATCGTTGCTAGAAATCACTATCACTCTTTTCTTTCTGTCTGTTACAGCCTAGAATTTACTTTTATTTCTTTATCCTCAGGGACAATGCACAATGATCAACATCACTGTTAATGTGCTAATGTTCCCTCAGCTTGATGTTAAAATTGGCCATTAAAATGACAAATAAAACACACAACGTCTAAAAATGAGAGTAAGCAAAAGATGTTGTCAACAGCTGGACAGGATAAAAAAGCTCAGTGGAGTATGGCAGCATCATGCAAAGTAGGACATTTAGAAAGCAGGCACAAACAGTTAAAACATGACAACATAAAATCACATTACAGAAGAATATATAAGATAAATACAAAATGAAGAAAAAATATAATATACACAATAAACCCAGCACTAAAAATAAAGAAATATTAAAAGGTAATATGATTATAACACCACAAAACCCCATCAGTCAGCCAAAAAGATACTTGCTCGTGCTCCAATATCACAAGATGACGTGATTTGAGCTTGTTTTTTTACATCCTGCCTTCCTCTTTGTTTCACCCCCTCAGGTTGGACGGAGGCCACACGCCCAGACAGAAGCGCATCAGCACTCCCATGAAGGAGAGACAACTGTCCAAACCTTTGAGTGAACGCACTAACAGCTCAGACTCGGAGAGATCCCCAGAGCTGGGACACAGCACGCCGGTAAGTTCAGGTTCTTATAGGAAGCTTATTTTCAGGTGCTTACTTGTATTTGGGTTTTCTAGTAGATCCCCCAATCTTAAATTCAAACTTTGCCTATGCTGCTAGGCCGGTATTATGCACATTTGTTACTTGGTGACATCATCACGTAACAGAAGAAAAGGTGGGACTTCAAGCGAGGTGTTTCAGGAGCAGTTCAGGAGCAGTGTTTCTCCCTTTGGTGTGGACTTTGGACTTCGCAGAACATTTACATGCACAGAAAACTATGTAACACACTAAAAGGAAAAGCATAAAAGCATAATAGGTCCTCTTTAACCTTGCATAAAGACATAAATCATCAGGTAGCAGTTTGGGGATTTACTCTTTGTTCTGTGTCGTCCTCTGCTCGCCCCCTTCTTGTCTTTTCCCAAAGTAAAGAACACAAATGCGTCCTGATAATCTATGACTCGCCTGCAGCTCAGAAATGAATTATGTATGTGCTGATGAGTCATCTGAAGAGTTAATGTGTTGCTCTAGGGGGGGTTATGTACTCAGCATGTGTGTGTGTGTGTGTGTCTGTGTGTGTGTGTAGCTCCTAAGGAAGGCAGTGTACGACCAGCTGAACCAGATTTTGTTGTCGGACTCTGCGCTCCCAGAGAGCCTGATCTTGGTCAACGGCACCGACTGGCAGGGGCAGGTAAGTGTGTGTGTGTGTGTGTGTGTGTGTGTGTGTAAAGCATTTCCCCAACAACATTTAGTGGGCGTTTTTCATCATGCATCTTACCTTTTGTGTGTGTGTGTGTGTGTCGCAGTATGTTGCAGAGCAGCTGCAGGTGCAGAGACACCCGGTGGTCTGCACGTGTTCGTCGGCTGAAATCCAGGCGGTGCTGTCGGCTGTGCTCACTCGCATCCAGAAGTTGTGAGTGCTTTTGTGAAAAGCTGACATTCAAACACACACACACACACACACACACACATAGAAACACACACTATCTGAGTTATAGCGCCCCTTGGTTTGCAGGATGACTCATCTCCTTTGTCTTTTTTCCTGCTTCAAGCCTTATTTTCTCTGTTTTCTGTCCTCTGTTTGACCCTTTTCTCTTCTTCTTCTCCTCCATCCTCCACATCTCTCCCTCCTCCTCGTCTTTGCCCTTATCTAGAGCTTTACTTCTCTTTGTGCCAAGACAATACTTTTTATATCTCCCATATCTCTCTTCCCCTTTTCTCCTCTTGGCTCTCTCCATCCCTTCACCCTCTCTCCTCCTTCTCTTCCTCTCTCACAATATTCAATTTACTTTATTGGACTTTGCCAAAGCTTATAAAAGAAAATAAGGGATAAAGAAAAAGAAAGCAATGGGGATTGAGATACAAAGTGTTTATATACTGTAAAAAAAGAAATGGTAAACATTAAATATGATCATTATATATCTTGTGTAAATCCAATCTGAGACAAATACATTAATGTTAGAGGCTCAATGTGGTTTTATACAGAAAAGTGTGTTTTGTCCACATCTGAAAAATGAAGCCAATGCTGAAGTGCCTTAAACCTGCATTCTTTCTAACAGCCAGCAGGGGGCGACTCCTCTGGTTGCAAAAAGAAGTCTGATTGTATAGAAGTCTATGAGAAAATGAGCCTACCTCTCACTTGATTTATTACCTCAGTAGACATTGTAAACATGAGTTTATGGTCTCAATCACTAGTTTCAAGTCTTCTTCAATACAGCATGATGTTCATTTAGTAAGCTGTGGTCCCATTTAGAGTCAAATAGACCATAAAGCAGGGGATGCTTTAGGGCGTGGCCACCTTGTGATTGACAGGTCGCTACCACGGCGTTGTCCGGTCTGAGAGTTGTTCGTGTTTTTTCGTCTTACAACTTTAACAACTTCTGGTTGCTGGCTTATAGATAGAATGCAAGTTTAAGGGCACTTCCTCACTGGCTTCACTTCTCAGAACCGGAGGTTGCCAACTGGACAAAACAAGTAATTTAAGGACGTAAATGTCCTATTTGAATTTGTAGCTGTGTGATTTGTTATTCTTGTCTCCGCTGTTTACTGTAATCTGTTTTTCCAAAGGCTTTGATGGATGACACCGTGTGGTGAAGCTCTAGTCCAACACGACACTAATTTAATGCCTCTCTCTCTATCTCTCTCTATCTCTGTAGCTGTAACTGTAACTCGTCCATGCCCAGAGCGGTGAAAGTGGCGGCGGTGGGCAGCCAGAGTTACCTGGGAGCCATCCTGCAGTTCTTTGTCACGCAGCTCGCCAACAAAACGTCCGACTGGCTCAACCACATGCGCTTCCTGGTAGTGCCTCTGGGTAAGAGAGTCTGCTTGTTGGCGTTTCGGAAAGAGTTGCATAGTCATGCTGCAGCAAAGGTTTTATTATTCTCTGTCTGGGGAGTGACAAACCTCAGTTCTTTCATTTTCCAGACACCCGTTACACACAGTCACTTGTGTGTCTGCTGATTTAGTTTAGAGAAATATTGTCTCAGTAGCTTGAAAGGTGCAGCTGCGCCTCATAAAAAGATGGCTTCATTTTATTTATTGTTTTTTTTTGTTGTTGTTGCTCAATCCACTTTCTTTCTTTCCTTCCCTTCACTTTTTCTCCATCTCCTTCATCAGGCTCCCACCCGGTTGCCAAGCACATCGGCGCCCTCGACAACCGCTACAGCTCCTCCTTCCTGGACGGGGCGTGGAGAGACGTGTTCAGCCGCTCCGAGCCACCGCAGACAGGTACCGCCCGTCGCACGCGGTACAAATACATTGCAAAACCTCAGTGGGGTGATGATCTCACAATACAGACACACAGATTTCTCCTTGTCACCCTCCAGATCAGCTCGATGTAGCGGCGAGAATCTCCCAGTACATCAGCGGAGCCACGGTCACACACCAGCTGCCCATCGCTGAGGCCATGCTCACCTGCAAACACAGGACGTGAGTACAGACGCCGCACAAACACAAACCACAGCAGCTACTCGTTTGTTTCGTCTAATCTTTATTCTTTCTCTCCTTTTCCAGGCGAGATGAAGACTCCTACCAGAAGTTTATTCCTTTTATAGGGGTACGATTTGACTCCTGAATTGATGGATTATTGCTGATTATTTCGATATTTTTTGCTGATGTCCCTTCTTGTTTTTCCAGGTAGTGAAGGTTGGTCTTATTGAGTCTGGTCCTTCCCCAACAGGTGAGTGTTTGGAAGTAGTTTCAACACACGTCTCAAACTGATTAAGCTGCTGCTGCTGCTGATGATGCGATAACGTTCATTTTGTTTTTTAAGGAGATACAGAAGAGGGCGTGGCGGTGAGTTTGGCTGTCCCCTCCACGTCTCCCCCCTCCCACGGCTCACCCACAGGGATGATTAAAGAGGCCGCCACGCCTCCCTCCTCCCCCTCCATGGGCAGCGTCCTCACAGTACAAGGGTAAACCTGACCTCCTCCCTTCTTCCTCTTCTTCCTCTTTTTTTATGTGCCTCTCCTCTCTGACACTTCATTTTGCATCACTCCTTTATCCCTCCTCGCCCTCTTTATCAGTGGAGAAACTCATACACCATTTGTTTGTATGTAATCCATGTAATCGTGAACCAGGAAGTATAAAGAGCGACAAACGCCGAGTACTTCCGTACTTAAGTTACGCCACTTCTGGTGTTTTTTTTTCTTTTTTTTTTTATAAAGATTTCTTTTTATTAGCAAAAGGCTTATTTTACAATTCAATTCCAACGTGTATCAACATTTCTTTTTTGTTTTTAAAACAAATATTGAAACCAGAAAAATAAAATAGAATAACATAAGAAATTAATAATTATAGGTTTTTTTTATTGATATTGATAATGAACCTATCCTTGTATCAAATATACTTTAACTACATAATAATAATAATTAGGATTATTATAATAATCCTAATTATAATAATGAGTAAATGAAAATATAAGACACATTCAAAGTTATGATTGAAATAATAAAGAAAAAATTATTAGAAAATAAAAAACATAAAAACATGTAAAAAAAAATACATATTGAATAATATATATATATAAATAATATATAATAAACACACAAATATCTAGTGCACATACACGTTGATAAATCTGAATGCGTTCATGGTTTGAAGAAATAATAGAAATAGAAATAGAAAACAAAACTGCATAAAATCCCTGTCTGAAATGATGATATTACTTTCAATACTGAGTTGTAACACAGATTTTAACACCTTTAAACCATCTATCTATGTTTGTTCTATAAGCAAAGAGTTGCATATTTCGATCCTGGCACCAGTTTAGCTTGACTGGGAAGCAGTTCCAAATGGTGAGGGACTCTTTGATACGTCCGTCGTGTTTTCATCTGTTTGATTTAGCTGTTTTTTGCTGCTGCGGTCCATCTCTAAAGAGCCACACAGACTGCAGTTGTGTCTGATCTAAAGTTCCTATTTCACCCTCTGCAGAATAATACACTTGGTGCAATGTAATGAAGACCTTTTTTTATTTTGAAACTAGTTTTGAATTTAAATGAATTGTGTCAGATCAGGTGCTGCAGAGGCTGACAGGTTGCCTGCTCAGCAGAACATCTCTTGACAAAGACCCCTCCTGATTTTGTATTTCCTCCTTACATCTGTTCTCTTGAAACCAAAAAATGTCTCTCTGAGCGCTGCTGAAAGTGTATCGGCTGTGGTTTCACAAACACTATCCTGTCCACAGGAGTCCCAGCATGTCTCACTGCGTGGACGCCATCGGCCTGCAGGTCGACTACTGGCTGGCCTCTCTGGCCGAGAAGCGGCGGGAGGGAGATCGGCGCGACACGGGCTGCAAAAACACACTGAAGAGCGCCTTCCGCTCGCTGCAGGTCAGCAGGCTACCAGGCGGGGGCAGCAACGATTCGCAGGCGCAGGTCAGCACCATGGCCATGACCGTGGTCACCAAGGAGAAGAACAAGAAAGGTGAGATGAGGATGAAAGTAGAGATGTTCCAATAACATTTTTTCCTTCCCTTCCTTCCGAGTACCGATCAGATACCACCGTGATAAAAAATATACATAGTTATTATCATTATTTAACAGCTGTTTACTACTGACCATGTATGGATGTTATCTTTGTTGTATGAGCACCGGAGGACACAGAGGCACATGATCTTTTCATGTCTCATGCACTACTGTCAGGATATAATGATCGTTTTATAAAAATAACTATTTTTTAATCATATTTTCTCCATTAATAAATTATGATATCAAATCGTTTCATAGACTGGCGTACTCGCCGATACCTAAGTTTGGCAGCATTGGACGCATTTCTGATACTGGCATCGGAATAACTCTAATGGAAAGAGTGAACATCCGAATTGTCCATTTCATCTTCAATGTCCAAGTACATAATGATACGCACTTACAGTGCTTATACAATTTCTCTCTCTACCTCTCTTCAGTTCCCACCATCTTCCTGGGAAAGAAGCCAAAGGAGAAGGATGTGGACTCAAAGAGCCAGGTCATTGAAGGCATCAGCCGGCTCATCTGCTCTGCCAAACAGCAACAGACCATCCTGAAAGGTAACCCGGGACGGTTCTGTACCTCGATGTCCTTTTATGTGTTTGTTTTTCTTTCCTTTTATTAGTTTTATCGCATCAGTCTTTTATTCAGCCGAGTTTTCTGTTTCCCTCCAGTGTCTATAGACGGCGTGGAGTGGAACGACGTTAAGTTCTTTCAGCTGGCCGCTCAGTGGCCCACTCACGTCAAATACCTACCTGTCGGACTCTTCGGCTACAGCAAGCCCCCCTCCTAGGGGCGAGCTCAAGCCGGCTCCTCTGATCCCGACTTGACCTTCGACTCTCCTCGATCCTGTAACACCCGTCACGCAAAGACCCCGCCTCATAGCACCTGCAGATCTGAGAGAAGACGTCGACGAGTGGCTGGACTCTTTCTTTAGATTAATTTAGCTACAGTCTTTCTCTTTCGAGAAAAGGAGGAGGAGGAGGATGGTGTTGGGGTGCAGCGTTCTTACTAGTCACTTTAATGCCCCTTTTTGTGTGTGTTTGTGTGTGTGGCGAGTGTGCATGCACACGTGAATGTACAGTATGTGTGTGTGTGTGTGTGTGTGTGTGTGTTTTAAAAGGGGCGTACAGCACAAGTTCATTAGCTAACTGCCATTTACGTTTCCGTTCTATGGAATGCAATAGCATGCAACAACTCACCGATTTCAAGCCCTTAAAGTCCGACCCTCAGCTTTCGACCCCTTCAAGGTCCCGCTCACCTCGAGACCTGATCCACACGTGCATGCTCCAAACTAATACACCACTCATGTGCCGGAAAGCAGTAACTCAAAATAATAATAAAAACAGGGCTTCAATGTTTGCATGAGCCAGTGAAAACACACACAAAAAAAAAGTCTCCTCTACTCACAAAATGCTGTCAAATAAACGGCTTACATGTCAGATACATCAACAGATGCCCTTCAAAACAGGCCCCATTATTATTATTTTTATTTCAAGGGCTTCCATATAATTTAAAACATTTTTTTCAGTACCAAAATAAGTCATTTGGATGTCTAATGCCAAACGTTTCCTTTTAAAAAAGAATATATATACAGGGGAAGTGTCTTTTTTTTTTTTTATTGTGCTCTTGTGAAAAATAGTAAAACCTTCCCTTTAACGCTGTTTCGTGATGCGTAGTGTACGTTTTTGTGACGAGTTCCAGGATATCAGGGCAGGGGCTACTGTGACGTGCACTTTTCTTTCTCTTCTTATTTGCTATGCACTTACGAAGAAACATCTGGGTGTTTGCAGAGTACGGCTGGTAGGAATAGATTAACCCAAGCAAATACGCAACCGGAAACAACAAAATGCATATTTAAAACAGTCCAAAACTCAGCAGCATTGATGGGAATATGACGGATAAACATGAGTATCTAGAGCGCAAAAATGGGAGTCAAAACACCTGCAATAAAGCACAAAGTTGTTCGCCAGTTGTCCCCCAAAATAATCGTTTTTTTATTGGCAACAGACTGGCAGCTTTCTCTTCAGTGAAAACAGCCGACCTGGTCAAAAAAATCTAATTTTTTAAGCATTTTTCATTTCTCTTGAGACTCCTTAATAACCTTCATTTTATAAGGAACAAAACAGAAGTATTTGGGTTGAGTTATTTTGGCGCAGGTCAGCTCCATGCTTTCTCTAGGATGTCGTGAGGTGACTAGTGAGTGTACAGTAACTGGTAACAAGTGTGCGTGTATATGGTGAAATAAATGTAATGTGGTCAGAAACTTTGAAAAAATCACTAAATAGGAGGAATACTTTTTCTACCGTGTGGCAGAGGGCATGCGAACGGTGTGTGTGTGTGTGTGTGTGTGTGCGTGTGTGTGTTGATGATGTGTTCATTATCAATATCATTGATTATCAGGGCTGCAGTGGTCGTCCTGTTTACATTGTAGCCTGGCGCAAGGCGAATGCAAATTTTTCCACCACTAAACACTTTGAAAACAAACAAAATCATATTAAAAACCTCAGTTGTCTTGAGCTAATTGAAATTCAACTTTGGTGCGAATACAATAACATCATCTGCAAAGTAATTTATAATAATTGTTCTAAAAGCAATCATTATAAACCACTTTGCAGATGATGCTATTGTATTCGCACCAAATTTTAATTTCAATTACTTCAATACAACTAAGGTTGTATTGAAGTAATTGAAATTCAATACAACCTTAGTTGTATTGAAGTATTGAAATTCAACTTTGGTGCTAATACAATAACATCATCTGCAAAGTGGTTGATAATAATTGTTCTAAAAGCAATTCAAAGAAAAAATAATGCAAAGCTCCCCAGCCTGTAGCTCTGCCTTGTGTCACCTACATCGTAACACTCTCCATCTCCAGTAAAGTATTAGAAAAATAGTTTTTTAATAGTGTTAATAATGCCAATGTCTTGATTTAAATGCTGTTTTTGTTGGTTTGAAAATAGATGAGTTTTTTTCCCGTGTCGATGTTACAGTGTTAGTCTCAAACTCGGCTCATTTTTTCACCTGTTACACGGAGGTTTCACGCTGGAGGGTTTACTTGTCTATTCACTCTCTGTTTGCTTAACAGCTCGTCTGTCGCAGCTGAACTAACACTCAGTTTGGTGTTGATTGATTAGAACTACTTCCAAATATTTGAATGTATTGAATTTAGTTTACACGTGCAATTTTAAGGCACAAGTAGTTAATGTTATCATTTGATGGCCTAAAACAGACTTGTTCCACCAGTCCAGTGCAGTCATTTTCAATACTGCATGAACACATGACAGTTTTTCTGAACTTTTTTGTGTTTAAAAAAAAAAAAAACAACAAAAAAGCAAACAGCTAGTGGTCCTCGTGAAACCACCCCTCTCGATCGTTTTTCTTCACTACTTGTGTTGCTGACAACCATTTAAGGGCTTGACAGACTGACTGATAGCCTCTGCACAGGGGCTCGGTTTCATTATTCCTCAATATCAGTGAGCGCCGATGTACTGTAGTTTCGGCATCATTTCATTCCAAAATTAATTACATTTGAAAACACCGACACTTGCTCTTAAAATTATTATCTTTTTGGGTACAAAAGTAAACATAATTTGCTCTTATGAAACTTATTGTAAGACCTTTGCGAAGAAAAAAATGTACAATCATCTTGGTACCATTTTAAATTAACCGAAACTTAGAAAGGGTTTGTAATTTGCCACTAATGACTTCATTAATGTTAATTAATTTAAGAATGCCTTAAAGTTCAGGATTTAGCTGCTATTATGCAGCAATCTGCAGGAGTAAAAACAAACTTCACCACAGTCGCATCAGCGCGAGTATACACAACAAGGCCGTAAAGGCAGACGAGTCGGCGTGATGACGTTTAGTAGTGTCATTTAGCCACTTGTTAGCAACTGCCTTTTTTAAGAAACATAAAGGCTTCAAAATTCACAAATGGAATATTTACTGACGTATTTTATGTCGTATAATATAACGTTAAAATCTCTTAATCTTGTGTTAACCACAGACCTTATTTGAGGCATCTCACTAAAAGCCCATTCAAAAAACCCATTGACTTCCAGGAAGGAACCAGAAGTGCTAAAATACTAACTAATTTCCGAGTCTTAGGGCTCATTCTTGCAGCACTCTATTCCTAACTTTCGAGGTCAATTTCTAACCTTAACCATCCCGCAAGTTTTGCAACTTGGAGGTTACCTTCTAGACACAACCACCAAAATGTGGCGACCCAAAACTTGATATACTTTATTCACTCTAATAGCTTCTTGCTGATCTGTTTTTTAACATTTAATAAAGTCATTAGTGACCACTTAGGCATTTTTTTTTAATTGTGCTTTATTATGAAAGGGTACCTTGTTTTTAAATTTGAAAAATGGATTTCAAAAAGAAAAATCTTTCCAAAATTTATATACGGAATGAAATGTTTTTTTTTTACTTAAACTGTAACCATGGGGGATCAATGAGCTTGTATCCGCTGTTAGAGACAACCTTGTAGTGTTGTTAGCCCAATTTTTGCAATGATGTGAATCTAAACTTTTCCTAAATGGTATAAAGTCCGAGTTTATTGATGCTTTTCGTTCGCAGCCTCCACGGAGAGATCAAAGGTCAGCTGACTCTCACTGATTGACCTGAACTTGGAAATATTCTACTGAAAGAGGAGCATTAAAAACAAAATCACTGCCAAAACTAAAATGTGAAGAAATTGTGATTATATTCCGATTGATTTGTGGCGGTTTTGCTGATAACACATTAACAACAAAGTGATCCTTGTTCTGAAGTCATCATTTCAACATTTGGAGGAACTGAATGCTTTTTGTTTTTATCACCACTTCATCTTTTCATCAAGCATCTTTCCCGTCATTCTTACAGTTTACACGTTTTCCTAAAGTCTCTTTAAAAAACGCTGGTTGTTCTGTATGTAACTTGTTCCTGTGTGTTTTTACCTGTACCTCTGTACCTGTGTCGACCTGTGTTTGTGACGATGGTTCCTCTGTCCTTGTGGTTAGAGATTAGGAGCTGTTTGGTCCATCAATAATCTCCGTCAGTGATCAGCAGTGTCTTTTCTCTCCACCGTCCTCAGATATACCTCTGATGATGAGAGAGGCTTCTTCACCAGGCTTCCACAAGCTTAGCTTTCGAAAAAATCATGTGAAATGATGTTGTCCCCATTCCCTAACAGCTTGTACATTCTGCCGTCTGTCCTCATGGGAACGGGATTTGCCTAAGAAAGCAGTAGATTTCTGCCCGGCGAGGTTCTGCTCGGCGCAGAGCGTCCTAAGCTTGTGGACTTGTGGAGAGTATTTTGCACATGCCATTGTTTCTTCAGCAGCAGTCTTCAGCTTTTTTTTGCCTTCTGCCTATAACAATAATTATAATAAACTATAATGCTTGTACATATCAGATAGTACTTGTTATATTGTATGCTGTTTTTGTTTTTGTTTTTTTCTTAATTTGACATGTTTTGTAGTATTGCTTTTTCATGATTACGTTTGTCAATCAAACAGATGTGGGATGAAAAGTGGAAGTGTTCATTGTTTCATTTGTTTTTTAAAATAAAAATATTCCTGATTTGTAACTCAGTCTCTTGTTTTTGAATATAGGATATGCATGTTTTGTGTGGGGGTTTTTTAGCTTATATTGCTTCTTTATACTTAGTAAAAATGGTGGTAAAATTGCAATATATAACACTAATTTAAGTTTTCCTAATAAGGATGAACAAAAAAACTCAGTCATGGAACAAATGGGCTTGCAAGGAGAAATAAAACTAAAATATAAGCCAGTAACCGTCAAATATAGTTTATCATGCAGGACAAAAATGATGTTGATTTTTACCTCAATTATACCAAATAGTGAGATATAGTAATACTTATACGGAATTAGATGAGTAAATAAGTGCTTTTTATTGAGGATAAACCATTAATATGGGTCAACATTGTATTTCAGAAGGTGACAGGGTAAATAAATCGTTCACAGTATGCTTGTGAAGCAGGTCAGAGGTACACTGATGCCCTCTTTGGTCCCTTTGAATGGGGCCTCTACTCACAGCAGAACCACAAAGAGTATGAGCATAGCAAGAGATTCACTTCCTTTTACATCCTGTTATGTGAAAAAAAAGTTAAATTATTTAGTTCATTCGTTTAATGTACTTTTTTGGCTATGAGTTAGTCGGTGATAACATATAATGTCAATGACAAATCAATAAGCTAACACACTTTTTAAAAAATCACCTCTGTGAGGAAATTCCAGAGATTTACAGAAGATGCTAGCTAGCTAGCTTAGCTGGGATCGGCTCTTCGGTTTTATACGCATGCGCAAGATAATTCCCCCGCCTCCGCTTGGTAGAATGGGTGATTCATCTTGATGTTTTGCTTCATCTTTGGTTGTTGGATTCTTTGAAGAACAGCCATTTTGGGTAAGTTAAGGTGAAGCAGGAGGTTAGTTTCCTTTAAGGAGCTCTATTAACAAACTCAGTGTTTGTAATGTTATTACAGTTTAATTGAATGGGGTGTGGAGCTATTTCTACATTTAAAGGCTTCAGAGTCGGTGCTCATAGTCCACTGGTGGACATTTACTCAATTACAATTCTAATTTTATTTAACAGCTAGTTAATAATAGTTATATAATCTGACTTTTAACATTTCTCATTAGAAAGTCAATCAAAATGACCAGTAAGAGACACAAAATAACTAGAAAGAGACGCAAAATGACTACAAACAAGTACAAAGAACCACAAAACAACTGCAAAGAGACACAAAACAGCCAGAAAGCGATGCAAAATAACCTCAAGGAGATGCAAAAAGAGCTAGAAAGGGATGCAAAACAACTGCAACGAGACATAAAACAACCTCAAAGAGACACAAAACAGCCACAAAGAGACACAAAACAGCCAGAAAGGGATGCAAAATGATCTCAAGGAGATACAAAACAGCTAGAAAGGGATGCAAAACAACTGCAAAGAGACACAAAACAGCCACAAAGATAAGCAAAACAACCACAAAGAGACACAAAACAGCCAGAAAGCGATGCAAAATGACCTCAAGGAGATACAAAACAGCTAGAAAGCGATGCAAAATGACCTCAAGGAGATACAAACAGCCAGAAAGGGATGCAAAACAACCACAAAGAGATGCAAAATAACCAAAAAGGATGCTAAATGACCTCAAGGAAATACAAAACAGCTAGAAAAGGATGCAAAACAACTTCAAAGAGAGATAAAACAACCAGAAAGGGATGCAAAATTACTGCAGATAGACAAAAAACAACCAGAAAGGGATGTAAAATTATTATATATAGACAAAAAATAGCATGAGCAGCGTGAAATGAACAGTAACCTAAGTTCATAGCACCTAAGCTAGCTAACGTTAGCTTTATTTTATTTTGAAAAACCCATCCGGAAGCACTTTTGTGTTGCATTGACTTAACACTAGTCTTGGCTGGATGTAGCGTTGGGAATTCCGTCTCTTTTTATTGATCCAGATCATTTGGCTCAGCTCACCAAGAAGAGCTGGCTCTTTCGGCTCTTCGTTTTACCACTTCTGCCTTTTATAATTCAGCCAAATTTAGCTTTAGTTGTTTTGACCTATGATTAGTATGTGTGCACATATATCACATAAATTATTCAATATAATTATACTAAACCTTATAATTTCCGGAATATCATAATTTTACATGCTGCTTCGTTTCCGACTGTCACTCATCTTGTCTGCTATTCGCGCATCGCACTCCTCCTCTTCCTCCTGCTCTGTACCTGTAGACCGTCAATGCGCCGTGCACCCCCGCCCCTCCCTGTTTGATGGTATGATCTTTGTCTGTCATCACCTGATTGGTCGCATGGACATCATTAACACAACATTCAGTCACAGTCAGTGCATGGAGTGCCCGTGGTGTGGAGAAGATCATCATATTATTCTGCCTTGAATTAATTAAAGAAAAAAAAAAGACGTCTCTCAGACAGGAACCGGCTCTTATCTTTCACTTAAAAGAGCCGGCTCTTTGAACCGACTCGTTCGTAACCTACACATCACTAGTCTGGAGCATCACATCACAACATTGTCCTGCTGCTTTGTTCGAGGGGACAGAAAAGCATCGCACTTGTCTTCGATGAAGGTAAATACACGGATTCATAAGATCTAAATGAACATGAAGAGTTATACTGTTTAAACAGATATATATTTGTAAGAAACTGTCAAAATAAAAGGTGCATTTACATCCTCGACGAGGTCCGTGAATGCATCATCATCTGCAGTGTTTTTACTTATGCAACAGCACTTTTAAAAATGCTCCTTATTATATTATTATCTGTGCTAATGCTAAATAGGGTAGACTAATACAATATGCATTGATGTGTGTTGTTGTGTAACATCTTGGTGCTCGAGGCCTGCAATGTTTACAAACAGTTTGCATGTAGGAAACTAGCAATGCGTTTTCTTATTGACATTATTGTGATGAATCATCCTGTTTTATAGCTGTTGTCCTGTTTTGAACAGAGCTCTCCTCATTGTCGGTCACCTTGATTGATATGTTGCCAAGACAAACACCACAACGCCCTTTCATTTCCTGGGATCATGCAGGCCTCAAACCATCATCCATCCACCTGCTCATTTTACTCATTTGTTTGCTTAAAATAGTCAAATTTAAAGATGCATGGATGAGAAATAACATTAATTTTGTGATGCTTTTTATGTTTTCCACAGCTTCAATCTCTGCTTTAGGGTGCATTTGAAGGGGAAGTGTGAATATTGGTGCATTGCAGTGAGTGGATGAGCTGGATGGGAGGGGGTGAGAGAGGAGGGGGTGAGAGAGAGAGAGCTAGACAGACAGAGAGGAGGAGGAGGAGGAGAGGAAGAACAGGTGCGACTCCATCATCAAAGCAGAGAAAGTCACGATTTTGCACAATTGGCTCCTCTGTCCTGCTGCTGCTGCTGCAAGGGTTTCATTTACAGCTGCTCAATATTTTCCCCACAGAATAGAAAGCTTTATTGTCATTGTATTAGATACAACAAGACTCACAGTTTGCCACTTCTTCTGGTTAGTTGCTTTAAGACAAATACTTGACAAGACAGAATCAATATGTCGACCTATCAGTCCTTGCTTACAGGCGGATGTTGTGAATATTATGGTTGCAGGCTGCTTAGTTTTATCTTTTTATTGAACGTTTAGTTGGTGTCCTGTGGCACACAAAAGGCAGCTCGTTTAGCCAGAGAATAGTACAATAAATATATAAAAACTAGCAATTTAAAATAGTAAACCACACAGAGAAGGTGAAAGGAGGAGACACACGAAGGAAAAATGGCGAAAGAGAGGATTGTTAGTGGATGCATACAAAAATAAAATCTAATCTGTCTTCAGAGTGTCGATCAGTTAATAGAAGTTGTAGCTTGTTATCATATTGCAGCTGCAAGAATAGTCACATTGTCTTTTTTTTACCCTTATTATAGATATATTGATTATTAGACTGCTGACCTACTGTCATGTGTAAGACAGCTTTTTAAATTAAATTTCTCTACTGCTGATCACATGAAATTCTTGTTTTTCACACGAGATCTGGCAGGCAGGTGTTCATATATAGTCTCTACTAGAATAGAAAGCTGTATTGTCATTGTATTAAATACAACGAGATTCACAGTTTGACACTTCTTCTGGTCAGTGCTTTAAAACAAATACTTGACAAGACTAAACGAGGCAGTTAAAACATATAACAGGTTGAAACACACAGTTATATTGTTTCCCTGTTGTTTTCATATATGCAATTTACAGTTTGTAATTACAATAGTTTTATAAACCAACGAGAGAGAGAGAGAGAGAGAGAGAGAGACAGACAGAGAGGAGGAGGGAGAAGGAGAGGAGAACAGGTGCGACTCCAGCATCAAAGCAGAGAAAGTCACGATGTTGCACAATTGGCTCCTCTGTCCTGCTGCTGCTGCTGCTGCAAGGGTTTCATTTACAGCTGGTCAATATTCCCCCACAGGCTGCATGCTCAAGATAGGAAGTGACTATATATACTGTGTCAGATCTTTCTGCCTAGATCTGTCTACAAGTATGTGGAGATATACTGACAGGGAACTTTCCAGATATTATTTTTTATTTTTTTTTTATACTTTATTTTTTACTTATTTTTTCAAGGTTGTTTTCATATATGCAATTTACAGTTCATAATTACAATAGTTTATAAACCAATTTTTAAGTAGATGAGCTTATAGACAAACTCATTAAGTACACTACAGAAAACAACTTTCACAACATTCAAAATTGAAATAAAATTAAGAAAAGAAATAATAATAATAATAATAATAAAAAGAAAGAAAATAGTTAAAAAAACAAAAAAAAAACCCACACATAACAAAAAAAAACCAATAATAATAAAAAAAATACGAGAGTAATAATAAATTAAATCAACAAATAAGCATCAGCTTGAATGTAGTCTCTTCCTATAAGGCCACTTATCTGTGCTTCATTGCTGAAGAAATGAACAGTGAACGCCTCTGTGTTCATGATGACCAATCGCATGACTAATGGTTTCTTTTTTAGAGACCACATTACTTAGAATGAGTAGTAGCCTCTGAACGCATCAACAGTCACAAACCAGCATATCATCACATGAAGTGCTTTAAAAAGTTACTGAAAAGGTGGCAGAAATTAATCAACGACATTTTTTTGAATAATTGTTTAAGTAATTTATCAAACAAATCTGTTCAAAATGTACCTTAAAGGGAGATTTGTCAAGTATTTAATATTCTTCTCAACATGGGAGTGGGCAAATATACAATATTTGATCAGCCTCATTGAAGGAGATCCAAGATTTTTATTGCCAACGACTGCTTTGTTGTAATTGTCGTGCATAAGATAATTGCCGAAACTTAACTTACAGAAGCTTAATTTAAATCTCTCCTGTGAACAGCAGCTCTGTCGAGTGACAGCGTCTCATTTTAATTGGCTTTAATGGCAGCTGCTGCGTCGGTTTCAAGCTCGGAAGAAATCCCTCTTGTTGTAATCTGCTGGGTTTTAACTAAACATAAACTACTCGCATGTTAACACTTTCCATCTAGTCCAACTACCCAAGGGAGGACATGTTGTGCAATTATGAAATTGGAAACTATTATTCAGCCGTTGACCTCTTTGTAACTGTAGAGAAAGACGGCGAAAGGGGAGATCTGCGGGAAAGCTTTCTGCAGCAGCGACTTCTTCTTTCTGAACTCGCCTGTTCTCTCTCATTTTGTCTCATCCACCTCCACATGACCTCAGTGACCTGCAGATGAAGGATGTGGTTGCACTGAGCAGCTCGTGTGTGAATTGCGAGAATGTCGAGCAGGACAGGACACGAAAAAGACGATGCACACTCAGCAAAAACGCGTCCCAAATGTCACTCTCGTCATCCTTGTGGTGTTTTCCTTTCCCCCACAGTGTGTATGAAACCAGGCAATGTCCACCATGGTGTATCCACGTGAAGAAGCTTTGGAGCGACTGAGCCAGGATGAGATCGTCCTCAACACTAAGGCCGTCATGCAGGGCCTGGAGACGCTGCGCGGCGAACACGCCCAGCTCCTCAACTCGCTGCTGGACTGCACCCAGCCGCCCGCCGCCCAGGAGAAGTCTGGGCTGCTCCGCAAGAGTCTGGAGGCCATCGAGCTGGGCCTGGGAGAGGCACAGGTAAGATACTGAGTCACAAACAGTCATTTAGTTAAAAGAAATTGCCGTAACTTTCCATTTCAGCTAGTTAAATTTTCCCTTTCCCCCCAGGTGATCATCGCCCTGTCGAGCCACCTGAGCGCCGTGGAGTCGGAGAAGCAGAAGCTGCGCGCCCAGGTGCGTCGGCTCTGCCAGGAGAACCAGTGGCTGCGTGACGAGCTGGCGGGGACGCAGCACAAGCTGCAGCGCAGCGAGCAGAGCGTCGCCCAGCTGGAGGAGGAGAAGAAGCACCTGGAGTTCATGAACCAGATCAAGAAGTTCGACGACGACGTCTCGCCCTCGGAGGAGAAGAGCCAGAGTGCCGGTGGCGGCGGCGGAAGCGGGAGCGGAGGAGACACTTCAAAGGACAGTCTGGATGACTTGTTCCCTAACGATGATGACCAGGGACCAGGTATGTTATTAGACTCATACAGGCTTCATATGGGATTTGGGAGATGATAACAAGACACAGTTTATAGTAGGGCTGCAAGTAACGATCATTCTTATTATCAATTAATCCACACTTTATTTTCCCTCAAGGTTACATATTCAAATTGCTTGTTCAGACCAACAGTTCAAAACCCAAATATATTCTATTTACTGTCCTACAAGACATAGAAGCTGGAACCAGCAAATTTGGCTCTTTTTTTTGCCTGAAAAGTGACTCAAGCAATTAATCGATTATTGAAGTAGGGGAGAACGGGGTCGGTTGTCACATTCATTAGATCTCGCTCCCTAGAGGGTGCTGTTAAAAAATGTTGGTACTGAAATGTTCAGAATTGGAGTCAGAGGTCAGCTACAAGGTCATTTTAGGAGTAGGACACTTGACATTGAGGTGAGAGGACTTTCATGTCCAGTGTTTTTCATGTCAAAATGTAAATATCTAGCTCTTCTGTGTTATCTTATAGGCTTCCTTTAAGGAGCTCTATTAACAAACTCACAGTGTTTGTAGTCTTATTACACTTTAATTGAATGGTGTGTAATTTACTCAATTACAATTTTAACTTTATTTAACAGCTATAGTTGATAGTTATATAATCTGACTTTTAACATTTCTCATTAGAAGGTCAATCAAAATGACCAGAAAGAGTCGCAAAACAGCCAGAAAGGGATGCAAAACGACCACAAAGAGACACAAAACAGCCAGAAAGGGATGCAAAACGTCCACAGAGACACAAAACAGCCAGAAAGGGATGCAAAATAACCAAAAAGGATGCAAAACGACTACAAAGAGACAAAACAGCTAGTAAGGGATGCAAAACAACTGCAAAGACACATAAAAAAACAGAAAGGGGTGCATTATCGTGTTTGACAGCCTGCATCGTCCTAAATTTGCGGACTACTCTCTACATTGAAAGGGAATCAGGAAAGGATACAGTTCAGTAAAAAGTGTGACGACCAACCCCGTTCTCCCCTACTTGTAAATTAAACTTCTTTTGATGGATTAATCGATTAGTAGACTAATTGTTTAGTGCATGTATATTTTGGAAGGCATGGAAGTCTAAAGAAAAAGGCTCAAACTAAGGAGTGAAGCTGCTCAACAGAGCCAGAAATGAGGATCCAGTGTCATGGACCAGGTGCCTGATACTGGAGGAGAGTAACTGGTGGTGGAAGACCACCGGAAGAAGAGATAAAGGGAAGCCAGTCATTATGCGGTTGACCTTCTCCAGAATCATTCCTTCCTCCACACAGTTACTGCAGGGTGAAAGCACTGCAAGAGAATCGCTTCTGTTCTTATTTAATGTGTGGATCGTCAAAATAAAATCACTCCGAGCTCAATACAGTCATGCCTTACAGAAACAGAAATGTTAAATCCTCAACTGTAAGAGTCATTCTCAAGTGTTGCATAAGTGGCAAACATCCCGTTTACCCTTCAACTGTGATATAGTTTAGATAGGATGCTACACTTATTCGTAACTGGAGCTGCGGTTTGGTTAATTCACCGTGTAAGCAGAAGCTCCGGCTTGTTAATGGATTTGTGGATCTGTGCAGATAGAAAAGGTCACTGATGCGGTGCGATACTTTATATAGCGTGTTCAGCTCTCCTCTCCATTAGACAGACAGCAAGTGCTCTCTCCTTTTGGTCTCTTCAATTATTAATAGCCAAATATGCTTCTCTGAAGTTTTATTTCATAGCTTTCTTTATGTTCACTTGCAAGTCAACCACACATTTAGCCATAACATGTAAAATGACACCTTTTATATCACATATAAAGATCTCTTATTCTGTTATGATGATCATTTTAGTAAGTTAATTTTCTGATTTGACTTCCTGTAAACGCTCCTCCTGGTTAACACATGATATTCATTTTGCTTCATTTGATAATTCAAAGAGGAATCATTTTTAACTTTCTATTATGACATTATTGTCTTTTTAATCACAATCAGAAATACTTTATTGATCGCCGGGGGTAATCGGGACGTTACAGTTGCTCTTATATATAAGTATAAAGAAATAAAAGAAAATAGGAATAAAGGAGTATGTAACATATAAATTATGTACATAATGCTACAATATATAACACAATATATGTAGAGAAATATAAATAAATGATGAAAAATAAATGAGAAATATGTACAGATCTGTGCATCAAACGCATACAATATATAACCACAGTGTAAATAGAAAATGCTGAGATGTGGGATCTATTAAGTGTTAAATATAAATGTTTGTGGCAGAGTAAAGGAGGGGAAAAAAGAGCAGAATTGCGCTTTAGGGGAAAGTGAATCAGAGACACCTGTGAGCAGGAGGGGGAGGGGAAAACAATTAACACAAGCAGCATGGAGACAAATAGAAAATAGCAGCAAGAGTGTGCAAAAAATGGATTTTAAAAGACTTTTCTGGACATCAACATTTAAAAAATTAAAAAAGCAAAATACAGAAGAAGGAATATTGACAGTTATTACAAGAACCAGCTGGAGTTCCTTGTGCAACCATGTCTCGATCCATGGAGCAGGTTTGACTGAATATTTTTTAATCCTTTTCTTGTCCTGCTTGGATTAGTCATTCAGCTTTGTTGTCTTTGTTGTCTTTGTTGGACTTAAGTCTTCCGCTTTCTACAGCTCTCCAGGCTTCTCATATGTATGTGCATGAACCATTTTACAAATACTGCCATCTTGGATTTTGAAAAGCATTGTGGGACGGTTTGGGAACACAGCAGTAAACGCTACTCGCCCAAGACAGCGAGATTACCAGAGAAATGATATAAATGAATGGAAAGGAGACGGACAGCTTTGATAGTTTGACCGTGATATTCACATCATCCTCCCCTTCGTCCCACAGCCCAGCCCAGTGGCGAGGTGGCGGCCCAGCAGGGAGGCTACGAGATCCCGGCCCGCCTCAGGACGCTGCACAACCTGGTGATCCAGTACGCCTCCCAGGGGAGGTACGAGGTGGCCGTGCCGCTGTGCAAACAAGCTCTGGAGGACCTGGAGAAGACGTCTGGACACGACCACCCCGACGTGGCCACCATGCTCAACATCCTGGCTTTGGTGTACAGGTGAGGAATGGAGAGGAGGTTGTTTTGGTTGCCATTTATGGTTGTGTTGGGAAATTTGGTGTGTGAGTTTATTTTATCCATGTATTTATTTTTATTGATTTATATTTCTTTATTTTTATTAGTAGTATTTATTTATATTTTTTTAATTATAATTTATTATATTTCATTTTATAAATACATGAAATAATAATAATAAGATAAATAAATTAATAAAATATATTCACACACCACATCCACAACACAACTATAAATGTATTTATGTATATTTCTTTATTTTTATTATTAGTATTAGTATTATTTATTTATATGTTTTAACTATAATTTATTATATATTTTATTTCATTTTATAATTTTTTATTAATTTATTATAATTTTTAAATTGTATTATTATTACCATTTTTTTCTCCTCCCTTGTTTTTGAATAATTAGTTTTTCATTTTACAGTTACTATCAGTTATTATATGTTCATATTTTATTTGTTATGGTTTAGGTTGTTGTCATTTTCTTAAGGACACAATAAAAAACATGATTTAAAAAAAATAACATTTTTAGTTGTTGTCAAAAAGAACCTTTTCTGATTTTTAACAACATGCTGTCGTTGTGTTTTGTCCTCCAGGGATCAGAACAAGTACAAAGAAGCGGCTCACCTCCTGAATGACGCGCTGGCTATCAGAGAGAAGACGCTGGGTAAGGATCATCCAGCGGTGGCCGCGACCCTCAACAACCTTGCGGTCCTGTACGGCAAGAGGGGCAAATACAAGGAGGCTGAACCTCTCTGCAAGAGAGCGCTGGAGATCAGAGAGAAGGTGAAAACCCACACCACCACACCTAAATGTAAAAAAACAGAGCAGATTCTATCGATGTGAACTGTTTTGTTCGTGTGTGCAGGTGTTGGGGAAATACCACCCAGATGTAGCTAAGCAGCTGAACAACCTGGCCCTGCTGTGCCAGAACCAGGGCAAGTATGACGAGGTGGAGTACTACTACAGACGAGCCCTGGAGATCTACGAGTCCAAACTGGGAGCTGATGACCCCAACGTGGCCAAGACCAAAAATAACCTGGTGGGGGAACATCATTAAGAACTATTCCAGTCACAATCTTCACTTAAACAGTCAAACACTTGACATAATGAAATTTTAGAGTTTCTTTTTGCATGTTTCCTGCACTTCTATAAGCTAATCTTATCCTGTGGTTATTCATTATTTTACAAACATTACCATTTAGACACATGTTTTTTTCTCCTCAGGCTACGTGCTACCTGAAGCAGGGGAAGTTCAAAGATGCCGAGGCTCTGTACAAAGAGATCCTGACCAGGGCACACGAGAAGGAGTTTGGATCCGTCAATAGTGAGTAGGACTGGGGGGAAAAAAATCAATACAGCATGGTATCGCGATATTTTCCGTGGCAATATTGGACGTCAAGTATCGACCTTTTATCATATAAACTATTAACCTCTTAACAATCCTACTGTGGACCAGGTTTGGATGAGCAAAAATGTAGTTTTATGTCAGAAATAGGGAACTCTTACCGATTTAAAAAGGATTTAACTCATGAAAACTATTCTAATTACCAGCTCTGTCAGAATATCTGTGCACGTATTGACAAATGTCCTGCTGAGGAATCCTTTGGCGTTCAGAACGATTGTTTTTCCCAATGGGAAAATATCCACGAGTCGACCCATTTTTCAATTGCAGTGTTTTTTTGGGATTCATGTTTTGGGCCACACCCTGATCCCTCGGTACTCTCAGCAGGTCAGAGGATTATTCCGTGCTATCGAAGCGTGCGGAGCGGCTTAATGTCGATGTTTCTCTCCCACTGCCACTAAGCCTATCAAACCCTTATGTGCTCACATGCCCAGCACGAGAGGAGAGAAGGTCTCGGCAGGAATTTGGCACAGCACGGGTTTGAAGAGAGGCTGTGTGTTTTTATTTATGGGTAGAGAGGCTTTAAAAAAATCAGGTCAGTCCAGGCCGGGGATCCTTTTATTCGTCTCCTCGTTTGTTTGGTTTCTGCTGCAACCTTTTTACAGTGTTGTCGTCCACTCGTAATAACATTGTTCTTGTATTTCAAAAAGCATTTATAGGATTTTTTTTTTTTTTTTTGCAGATGACAACAAGCCAATCTGGATGCACGCAGAGGAGAGAGAGGAGAGCAAGGTCAGTGTTTCAGATCGACCTGTTCCATTGATGCTTTTGGCTGGCAGGCAGCTTGTTATGGAAATGAACTGCACATAGAGAATGATGGAAAACAGCAGACTATACAAATGACAACAGGGACATTTTTAATAGGCTGTTTAATAGGGTAATGTTCCATACTTGGCTCCTCATGCTCTTTGCTCTCTCTGTTTTTCTCTCTCTCTCTCTCTCAGGGTAAACGTAAGGACTCTGGCCCGTATGTAGAGTATGGAAGCTGGTATAAAGCCTGCAAGGTGGACAGGTGAGTCAAGACATTTGAATTCACTGGAAACATTCAAACAATCAGGAAGCAGATAGCAATATTTTTTGATAAAACTGCAATTTTTTGCTAATAAAATCCTAAAATTGTTGACAATTTATATGCTAAAAATAAAAAAGCAGGTAATATTGTATCATTAAAAGAAGAGAAACCCTGAGAGCATACAAGCAACACATCAAATATCTAATATAAACAGTCATTGTACTCTCTCTCTGTACAGATTTATTTATCTATTTCATGAAAAATAGACTAAGTTGAATTGCAGTCTTTTGCATTGTAAATACTGTTGTATTGGAATATAAAAATCAATACGTGTCATCAGTGCCTTAAAGGGATAGTTTGGGTGTTTTGAAGTGGGGGTGTATGAGGTGCATATCCATAGTCGGTGTATTACCTACAGTAGATGGTGGTTGACACGGCCCCAGTCTGGAGAAGCAGACAGGAGTTACCGCATGCGACCAAAGTAATGTGCTGCTGTGGACGGGGCTGGCAGCAAAACGTATTTTAGCCGCCTAAAAGAACTTTAAATCAGTTTAAGTGTATGCTATATTTAGAATATTTTCGCTGCTTTACCTTGACGTCAGACAGTCCTTTCCGACGGGGAACTGAAGCTGTTGTATCCATCGATGCTCTCGCCAAAGCCACCAGACTCCATTGAAAAAAAACTGTATTTTTACCTCGTAGAACAGAGGGGTTGCTGGTCTATTGCTGCCTCGATCGGTTAGTTTGTGTGTGACTTTGGTGAATCCGAAAGTCACGCGATAACACAAACAAACTAACCGATCGAGGCAGCAGTAGACCAGCAACCCCTCTGTTCTGCGAGGTGGCACGCCGACCGTTATCTACTGTAGGTAATACACCGACTCTGGATAAGTACCTCATACAACCCCACTTCAAAACACCCAAACTATCCCTTTAATATTACACTGTACCCTGGTAGAATTCTGTATCAATTTAAGGATGCCAACATTGGACAAATCTACCATTTTCTTCCTGTTTGTCCCGGGGAAAACAATGAAACCATGATGTGACAGTAAAAGTCATACTGCTAAAACAGATTTCAGTGGGTTATTATCAGGTCCGTAAAGCAACATGAGGGAGTTCATCGTTTTTTCCCACCTCGTATTCAGTTTGTCTTTGACAAATGCACACTGGCCAAAATCCAGTTCTAATAAGGGAATTAGTTTAACCTTGGATAGACTATGTGTCACATTAGTGCTGTATTACTGCTGCAATTCTCCTGTGGCTCAATTCATCTGTGTCATTAACGGTGAATGGAACAAAGATGAACTTAGTTGAGAAATACCTTTTTTTTTCTGGTTACATACATTAAAAAAGTAAATAAAAACATGTTTTTTTTTTGCAGCCCGACAGTGAACACAACCCTGAAAAGCTTGGGAGCTCTGTACCGTCGCCAGGGCAAACTGGAGGCAGCAGAAACACTGGAGGAGTGCGCCAGCAAGTCACGTAAACAGGTGCTGCACCAATACACAGAGCGCCGCAGGACCGGTTGAGTTATTGCCGTTAGATTAGTCGTCTGGGCTCTTTTCAGCGGCTCGGTCCGTTAAGAAGCCTGATTAGTTCAACAGGCATTCCAGCTGTGATTTATTAGCCCGTAAACTGATTTAAAGATCAGCCATGAAGCTAATGTGTGTAGTAAAGAATCGCAGACATGCTGTGTGAGCTATTGTGGAAAAAGCTGTAATTTTTCTTTTCGATCCCCTTTTGAATCACTCTTCTCCAATCTTTGTTTTTCTTTGTGTCTCTCAGGGTATTGATGCCATTAACCAGAGTAAGGTGGTGGAGCTGCTGAAGGACGGGGGAGGCGGTGGAGGAGGCGACAGACGACACAGCAGGGAAGGAATCAACGGGCCGGGGGGACAGCGGGGGGAGAACGAGGGCGACGACTCCGCTGAGTGGAACGGGGTCAGTTTATGGACACCGATTCATTACTTCAATACTAATGGAAGTTAATAAGTTCAACGTGCAAAGTACACGGTGCAAAGGCAACACAGTTTTACACACAAGGCAGTTAAAGTCATTTTAATAGGGAATTATTTCAAAGGTAATTGTCCTTCAGTACCTGAGCTCGTACCTGTGATTAAACATGAGAAAGGGAGCCCAGTCTTTGTAGTCCGATGCACCGTGACAGGAAATCTGCTTTAATATTTAATGTTTCCAGTAAAGGCTGACTTGGTTTTATGTTTCCTCAGGATGGTAACGGGTCCCTGCGTCGCAGCGGCTCCTTCGGGAAGATTCGTGACGCCCTGAGAAGGAGCAGCGAGATGCTGGTGAAGAAGCTGCAGGGGAGCGGACCGCAAGAACCACGCAACCCAGGGTAAGATTACCCCCTGTGTGTTTATGTTTGTGTGTAAATATGATCTTGTTTGGTCTTTAGTTGATTAAAATGTCAAAAACACACGTTCCCAGAGCTCAAGGTAACATCTTTAAATTGCTTCTTTGGGCAAACCAACAGTCCAAAACCCAAATACATTTCACAGTGAGACTGAAGGTTCATTCATGACCTTGAATATAGCAGTTTGGGAAAACATTCTTATGACAATATCGTCATATCTGGACTTCGTCCATCGGCTAGTGAAGGCTAGTGGATGTGGCTGAACAGTTGACCTCGTGATACATTTTCGTTACACTAAAATTACAGTCAATTTACAACAAAAAGCAACAATTCGTCATATTTGAGAAGCTGTAGCCTGCGTATCCTTGGCATTCTTGCTTGATAAACGACGATAAATTATTAAAATTGTTAATACATTTTTCACATGCATACATTTACAAATGTTTATTGTAAACTGCTCGAACTGATAGACATTTAACTGATTCTACTTTATTGTCATAGAGACGTATTTAGGATCAAATATACCCTTGTCCAGTCTAGATAACGGTAGACATGTTCATTAGATTGTAAATTGTTGCATATTATATATCTATATATATTTTATTTTTATAGGTCCTATTTTTCAGCATTATTATTTGCGCTATTGTTTATATGTTTCTTATTTATATTTCCGTATTTCTGAATGAATATATAAGTTTAGAGTGTAGTATAATTATGTCAAGAAACTTAGTCGTATTTTATTTGTGTGCATTTACAGTATGTATACGCACCTGTGTTCATGATTAGTCATCAATAATGCTGTAAAAAGATGGATTTTGATATAAAAACACAGTATTTTTTGAGCATATTCTGAGAGAACATTTAACACAGTGACATGGGATTCAAACTTACAAACGTATTCATTTTTTACATTTTATTTTACCACATCTTCGGGCTATTTAACAACACTGGTTGTTTCTGCCTAAAAATAGAAAATATAATTTTTGATACAATATACTGTTAATGAGTTTTTAATGGTTCAGGCTCATTGTTTGATTGTATTGTTTTGCTCAGAATGAAGAGAGCAAGCTCCCTCAACTTCCTCAACAAGAGCACTGAGGAGACCACACAGGTACGACTATTGCTATTATTATTCCTGCCACAACACAACAGATGATTTAAATACAATTTTGTAAAAACAGATAAAATAATAATCATTTTTGTGATAATTTTTAAATACTGTTTAGATATTGTCCAGCAGTAGTTTAACATTAACTGGTCACTTTTTAGGACGCCAACTCCGGACTCTCGGACTGCAGGGGACTAAGTGCCAGCAACGTGGACCTATCCAGACGCAGCTCCCTGATTGGCTAGACAGAGACGGAAGGCGGGACTCAGGAGACAGAGAGCGGCCCGGCGAGGAGAGGCTGTTTGCAGCTCGGTTTGATCAAACAAACACACTTAAAGCTCAAAGCGAGATCAAACACTTGCACCTGCAGCATATTTTTTAAAGAACACTGAGAGAAAAAAAAGAAAACACACTAAACGTCATCCTGTAAGACACGGCCGCCGCCGCTGCTTCGCTGTACAAACCGCTGCCATCTACCACTAAAGAGAATATTTAGATACACATTAATCGGCATGTTGCTTACTAGAACGTGGAATGTCTGCACCTGAACGCCTCGTGTTTTTGACTCATAGCACCGTAGCAAAGCATCGCATCCACATCGTGATGAGTCCGTCTCTTCATGTGCAGACACTCAACCTTACGTAGGCTAAATGTACTCCGGGTTCAGTTCAGAGAGAAGCGTTGCACTCTATATATTTCACCAGTAGCATGAAGTATCTGCTGATGCTAACCGCCCATTGAATGCATATCACTGATGGTTAAACATTTTAACAGGGGAAGCAAAGGTATACAAGAGAATACAAGCAAAAGCATTAGCACTAACCATTTAAACCTCACTTTTTGCCTTCTTGTTTTTTTTTGTTTTTTTTTATGTATATACAGTTTTAAATTATTTGATATTTCATTCTTTGTATATAGTGCACTTTTTTGTTTTCTTTTTTTGTTTACACTTTATTGGGTCTCAGTTGGAGAAAATACTACTTATCTGAGGGGGGAAGACTGGAAAAGAAGGAAAGGAAGAGAGGAAGTGAAAGACGGAACGATGAAAGGAAATAAAGAAACGGGCACTTAGTTCATCGCATCGATTAAAAAGGCCGAAAATGCTGATAAATTTAGTACCTCGTCATGGAAATCTGCTGACATTCGGAACAGCCTAAACTGTTATAATACACTTTTAGCATGACAATACTGTATGTTTCCACCACGTCCTCTATAGGGATGTCACTATACCAGAAATGTAGTAGTCCATATCAGTACTAGTGAAATTCCATGATTCCCGATATCCAATTTAATACCACCGTCAAAAAACAAACAATAAATCCCATGTACTTCAACATACACTCCTTTATTACCATTTGCGTGCGGGTTTTTTATTAATTTATTATTAAACCCTGATGATCTGCCTCAAGTTTCTCACCAAAAACTAAATTTTATGAGAACACATTGTGATAACTTTATAATTTACCTTCTCCCAATACTCATTTTACTGAATAGAGCTTACACACACCGTAATGTAACTCAATGCAACCTCTGTACTTTAGCTGTTAGCTCCGTTATTTAGCCACGCAGGACTGTGCTGCCCACTGGCTGCTAACAGCTAACGTTACACCTTCTAGTAACATTAACAGCTAACGTTACTCCTTCTAGTAACATTAACAGCTAACGTTACTCCTTCTAGTCACATTAGCAGCTAACGTTACCCTCCTTCTAGTAACATTAACAGCTAACGTTACCCTCCTTCTAGTAACATTAACAGCTAACGTTACTCTCCTTGTAGTAACATTAACAGCTAACGTTACTCCTTCTAGTCACATTAGCAGCTAACGTTACCCTCCTTCTAGTAACATTAACAGCTAACGTTACCCTCCTTCTAGTAACATTAACAGCTAACGTTACTCTCCTTGTAGTCACATTAACAGCTAACGTTACTCTCCTTGTAGTCACATTAGCAGCTAACGTTACTCTCCTTGTAGTAACATTAACAGTTAACGTTACTCTCCTTCTAATCACATTAACAGCTAACGTTACTCCTAGTAACATTAACAGCTAACGTTACTCTCCTTCTAGTAAAACTAACAGCTAACGTTACCCCTTCTAGTAACATTAACAGCTAACGTTACTCTCCTTCTAGTAACATGAACAGCTAACGTTACTCCTTCTAGTAACATTAACAGCTAACGTTACTCTCCTTGTAGTAACATTAACAGCTAACGTTACTCCTAGTAACATTAACAACTAACGTTACTCTCCTAGTAACATTAACAGCTAACGTTACTCTCCTTCTAGTAACATTAGCAGCTAACACCTAACATTTCTCTCCTTCTAGTAACATTAGCAGTGAACAGCTAACGTTAACTAGCTCTCCTCCTGCCAATTTCAACAAAGATTTGTTGTTCACAATGTAGCATTATCAGGGAAACTTTCTATCGTCCCTGGGACAACTAGACGACGTTATTCTCGAGCCCTGATCCTTGGTACTGTAGAAAAACGAGCACCATCACGTTTTCAGAATTTTGGCGTCAACTTGGGACCAAAGTTTTGGTTCTCGTGACATTTCTAGTCCTCTACTGGTCAAACATTTTGAGTTCAAATGAGTTTTCTTGGCGCCACAACAGTGCGAGAAACACAAATGAAAAAGGGGCCAGGAAGTTCATTTGAGATTTACAAATAAACCTCAATCATTTCTCATAAACCCTCCTAAATACTACCTACTGTATGTAGTGGCACAACAGGAAGTTGTAATCATTACGTTCAGGTACCTTTTTCCTCACTTGGAGATTTCCAGGCTTACAGCCATAAGTCTGAATGATATTGAAGGAAAATGCTGTGAAAGAGATATTTAAGTATAATTTGTTTACAATCATTAAACCGGGGTATTCAAGGCATAATCAACCCTCATTTAAGAATATCTTATCAAAGCTGATACAATATGTTTACTTTCATTAATTCCTCTTGTGAATTTGTTTTTCCCTCATTGACTGTTGCTAAATATGTATCATTTTGTACGAAACAATCCTCAGTGTGACGTTTTTTTAATGCTGAACGGGACGGACTTCATCAGTCGTAATCAAACACTCGCAGACTGTTTTGCCGTCCGTCCTCAGTGAATTTTCTTGATGTGTTTCCTGTTTTCGATCTGAGCTTTTTATGTTGAAGGTACTGAATATATGAATGTTCAATTTCATGTCGATTGTTGGGTCTGGTGGCATTTACGCTGGATTTTTTGTTGTGTTGCTGTTTGCGAACTCCACCAAAATAAGGCCAATACCAAGAGAACTGTCCACAGAATGTACACGTCTTATTATGGGAAGTCAAAATCCGGCTCGGCAAGTTGTGTTTGATTGTCAAGGAATTGCTTTTTTTGCTTTCTTTGTACGTGTTCCTCCACCTTACTCTTACATTTTCTCATACATTAAATCCAAAAAAGGTTAATTCTTGACAACCTGAGTTTGATTTCAAGGAGGAGGAAGATGCAGGAAGGCATTTTGTCAACGACGGTGCATGCACACCATCGCCATATGCCTAAATAACCTGAAGTCGCCCTTCTTGAAATCACCTCACATTGCCGAGTCTAAAAAAAGTGCTAATTACTCTATCAGCTTCTGATTGTGCTGAATGGTTTCGTATCGTAATGAAGGAAAGAAGGATTAAAGTAAGTGTTTAAAAAAGACAGATGTTGCGGGAGGAAAAGTGCTTTAAGTGTCGTTCGCAGCAAATAATGTACAGAATTATTCGTATACGACCTTTATATGTATGTTTACTGTGTTCACATAAGAACGATGGGAGTTCCTTTAATCGCACACACAATCTAGACACCACGTAGCTGTGTACAAAAGTTAGTGCAACACTAATTTGTAGTTTAAGGTCTCCTTTTTCCTGACGGTGAGCTCCTGCACACACCATACTAGAATACTAAGCAATCCTTTACTGTATTAATCCGTCACTTATTCACCTCTCGGCTGGTTCAGTGTCCGCTGGAAATTTCTGGAATCTCTGACTCACAAGCTCCATGAATATATCAACATAAACACACTAATATTGCTCAATAAAACAGCTGAGAAAGAATAAAACTGCTTCTGTTGCAGGACTATTTTGATCCAACGCGTCAAAGATGAATCAGATATCCATCTATTTAAGGAGATACTCAAGAGGAGCCATGGGTGATAAATGTTGTGGGGACTCTTAAGTCCAGCTCCTATATTGCTGATGATTTGAAGGATCTTATTGTGAAGGGGCCAACCTCCATGTGTATTTTATCAAAGGTTCAATAAATACAAACTCCACTTTTCAAACTGACTCTGTGTCTCGTACGTTTTCATCCCTGCTGTCAGGACATGATTTTGACCATTTCAAAGTATGTGTGAGTTTTCACAGCTACAATAAAGGCCGGGGGTGTTAACCGTACGCTGCATCATCACAGCTTTCTCTGTAACTTCCTGTCTCATCGACAGCCGAGCCCCGCAAAGAGGAAACCAGACCCACCAGAGTGCATGTTGAGAATTCTGCAGCGCATTGATCAGCTGTCACATCGTTGAGATGCAGTCCTGCCATTGTTGAGGTGAATGATCGGAGCTTGAATGAACCAGGATTAGAAAGTAAGGTTACTTATGTTCAGTATCTTGAGTTGTAATATCAGAGTTTTTATTATGGTAAGAGGAAACAAAAACAAATGTTCATATGTGACTCTTTATGTAGGTTAATATTTTGATCATAATACTGTATATTCATTTGTATTGTGTAATATTTTCTCCACCAATTGGTGTTTTACATCAGTTTTTAGAGACAAAAAGGTATTTGCTACTTGAAATGTGTCACTTGCTGAATCATACTGGGGATTCCATTAATAAACACTGGTACAGCAGTTGGTAGACAACTGCTTATATGTAATAATAATGGATAATGACTGTAACACAAATTGAGATTGAATCTTATCAAAATCTTGGGATAATTTTACCTCCTGAAAGTTCATCTGTCACTGAAAAAATACAAATTCTTATTATTTTTTTAGCAAATATCTAATCAAATGTGCAGTATAGCCTATAATATGCTTTGTTTTAAGACACCAGGAGTAGATTTAGAAAACAATAACAACTTTTTCTACAATGAACTTCAGTAGTTTTTTCTCTATTTTTATCAAAAACTCTAAAATCTGTACGTCAAATTTCTTTATTCCTGTAATAATCCGTAAACTAATCCGTAAACTAATCCCATGTCGCCACAGGATCTTTCTCCATGTTCGCAGTGACTCCCTCCAGTCCCACCAGTCTCACGGCGCCGGCTCTGATCCAGTTCCAGCTCGGCCTGTTCAGGGAGGTGGTTCGAGTCCCCGCTAGCAACCTGAGCTATCGCCATGCCAAGAGGCTGGCTGCAGAGATCATAGAGCGCAAGGTAATCCTCACACTGGTGGTCCTGAAGCATTTTGAGGGTGTTACGCAGTAGATCAGAAATAAGCAGAGGAGCCTTTAAAGACCAGTGTGTAACATTTAGGGGGGTCTATTATCAGAAACTAATATGATATTAAGTCCTTTTTCTTTAGTGTATAATCACCTTAAAATACAAATCCGTGTGTTTTTACCTTAGAATGAGCCGTTTGTATCTACATAGGGAGCAGGTCCTCTTCATGGAGCCGGGCGCTTTCACGTTTTTGCGTCGGCCACCGTAGTTCCCCTACACGCTTGACACACGGGAGAAGTTTCAGTTGGTTGTATTCTGCAAACTCACTCACTAGATGCAGCCAGATCCTACACACTGCATCTTTTTAAAGGGACATTTCACCGAAATGACTTATGAAAGATGCTATTGAGTTGCATTATGGGAATTGTAGGATCCAGTGTTTTTTGGAGCCTGACCCATAATCGAGACGGAAAGTCAGGATATTTCGGAGACTTTGTCCTTATAAAAATCTGACTGAAAGATGTAATGATAATGATGGGATGTTCTTGGGGAATGGCACTCAACCCATAGCTGCAACAGTGGAGATTTGCGTGCTAAAAAAGGCATTACTGGTAATAAAACCTGTTTACTAGCTAGTGCTTCTATTGCACATCTTTGACTGAAAATGGTCTGTAACCCTTTAACACAGTCCCACTTGGAAAATATTCAGTTGACGTGTCGAGACTGTCAGGAAGTGGACTCTGAAAGGTCACCTTATGCATGAAGGAGGATTGTGTAGGCTACTGTGTGACGTGTTGCTTCTGCGTTGACTGATGCTGTGTTTGAAGGATGTCGTGGTGGTTTTAGCTCTAGTGTATCCCATTTACTAACGTGTCTGATTTTAACCCGCGTTTTAAAGCAGGTCAAGTAGTGAGCTTTTAAAACCAGCTATTGTTTCAAATTTCTTAATTATCATCATACGCACAATTATAACAAATTGGCAATGAAAATGTTGGATCTCAGGTTTCCTTCTACAATGCTCATTAAATATGTATATAAAAAACATAAATGAAATATGTAAGAAGTAATGTAATAATAATAATAAACTGTATTTGTATAGCACCTTTCCAAACATAGTTACAAAGTGCTTTACATAAGTTAAAATAGTACAAACATCAAGATAAAAACAATACAGAATAAAAACATAGGCCAAAATAACATGTTGAACATAAGACTTGTGTACAAAAAGCCAACAATAATGAAATTTAAAACAAGGGATTGCTATAAAAAGGCCTTCCTGTAAAGGTAGGTTCGTGATTTAAAAGAAGAAACCGAGTTTGCTAGCCTGAGTTCCTCCGGAAGGGAGTTCCACAGCTGTGGGTCTCTAACGGAGAACACCCGGTCTACCTTTGTTACATTGACCCCATTAAAATGTATTCAAACCCTCCAGTTCACATTTTTAAACCTTATGGTATATTTGTAATAAAAAAAAAAGCTGAATGTTCTGTGAGAGTTTAAGAGAGGTTAACGGTGCATTGAAACTATAGCTGAGGTTAAATAAAGATGTAGATAAGTGCAGGTGTCGGTCTCAGCTGGTCTTCAGGCTGCCTTGGTTACAGAGGCTCTGTGGTCGACAAGAGCAGCAAACTTTCCAACCACAAGCTTCTCCCCCTCCTGTCTCACTCACACACACACAAAACACACACAGTCGGCATCGCTCACACCAGCGCTCCTTTCATCTTTGATCTTTACTTTAGTTTCCTGGCAGCAGGTCAGCGCGGTCTTAGTGCACGGTTTTACTGCGTTCACTGTACATAAGCCTGACTGCATGAGCGTGACACATACTGGATATACATTATGTCTCACTGCTGGGAGAAAATTGTATGATTTCACAACAATACTTATTATATATAATTTTATACCTAATGTTAGTGTAATCTTCTGGCTCTATCTAGGGGTTTCAGAATCCTTCAGTTCATGTTTAAACATAAAAAATCACCAGATATTACCACTTTTTTTAACATTAAATGTGTTGATCATAGGAGAAAGGGACACAAATACTGTTAGGAATCGTTTGTTTTTTTTAAATTGTGCCAGAGATTAATGTAACTTTGTGGTAAATATTGAGCTGTAGTTTGTTTTGCATATTTCTCAAGAGATTTATTTGTCACATAAACATTGTTGCATCAAACTCAAATTATAAATAGCTAGATAAACAAAATACAAGTTAAAAATATAAAATAAAATATTATTAAAAATATGCCAAAAAATACAAAATAGTAAAAAAAAAATATGCAAAATAACATAAACATATACAAAAATGTGAACATAGTTAAAAGTGAGCTAAAAAGTGAACAGTGCAAATAAAGTGGCAACAGTATATAAATGTCAGTATTTCTGGTATTTATTGCACGGCTGTGTTGAATACTTGATTCTGATTGGTCAATCACAGCATTCTACGGACTGTTGCTATGGACGCAGTTCTGATCTCAGACTCTGAAGGACCATTTTTGTGTCAAATTATAGATTTCTTAAGTAAGTAGCTGTGTAATAAGCAGGATAATGTACAGCTAGCGGGTCATTGTTGTGAAATAAACCCCGACAGGGCGATGCAGCACCCCGACGTGAAGCGGAGGCTCGCTGTACATTATCGCTGACACATAGGTGATAGGTATATCCCTTGAGTAGATTATCCTTCAAGGCTCTGATAGCCTGTGGGAAGAAACTCTTCCTCGGGTCTCTGTGTGGGATTTGTGTCTTTCTCTTATTTGTCCTCTGTTTTATTACGTCCAGGTAGAATTAAAAGTATAGTAAGAATGTAATTTTAAAATCACTACAAGATTTAGCTGATGATGTTGCTGGTTGATTCTTTTTTCTCTCTGTTCCTCCATCCTTCCTGACTACTAAACTTAGCTCATGAAGAACGCTGAAGCTCGACTTACATCACTTACATAATCTTGAGAACCATTTTCTCAGCCATGCTGCACACTGTGGTGCGGTTTTTTGTATCATCTTTGATCTCTTACTGTATTTACTGAGCGCATAAGACGGACTTCTTTTACTAGGTCATGGTTTATGATGGTGAAAAGATTGTTTGATAATAATAATCTCTTTCTGTTTCCGTCCCTCTAAATGTTGAACTTCTCTCCAGGTTGCGCTGACTCCATCACTCAGCAGTTACACATTAGAGATTAAATGATTAATCGATCAGTTGTCAACTATTATCTGTGAGTGTTTGTTTAAGAAAAGTCTAAATTCTCTGATTCCAGATTCTTAAATGTGAATATTTTCTGGTTTCTTTACTCCTCTATGACCGTAAACTGAATATCTTTGAGTTGTGGACAAAACAAGACATTTGAGGACGTCATCTTGGGCTTTGGGAAACACTGATCGACATTTTTCATAATTTTCTGATATCTTATAGACCAAATAACTAATTGATTAATGGAGAAAATAATCAACAGATTAATCGACAATGAAATTAACAACCCAATAACACATATTTACCCCCATGTCTTTGATCCTCTGGAGCAAACAAACACTTGAAACGGCAGTGTAGAGCCTTGTGTGTATGTCTCATTCCCTGCACCACACAATTTTTGTTTTAATCCTCAAGACTGACTGTTCGGGTACTTTGAAGATCACACAGTTGTTGGTGGATTTGCATTTAATGAAGTATCAAATTGATGAAGCCGGCATGGAAATGTTACTCAGTATTATATAAAGGTTTTTATGTTTGTTTGAGATTTGGTGGAAAAAGTGGTGAAAGAGCTGCATATCTATTTTCTGTTCTAACATATGGAGGTCTATGTAAGAAGCTTTAGTTGTTTCTTGGCTGCAGACTCAACCTGTCTCTGTGTGTGTTCAGGCTCCAGACTGCAGCGTGGTCGGCGTCGGAGAGAAGATTCTGCTGTTCAGACACCAGGCCGCCTCGGAGCAGCTGCTGCACCGCCTGACGGACTGCGACTCCCTGCAGGATGGAGACCTCATCGAGGTCATCGTCGCAGGTCAGTCAGCAGCTCAGAGCGCGGGGCTCAAATTCTAATTATCTTTCAGATCTGGACTTTAATGCTAGGCATCATGTTGTTACAAGCAGTTATTTAAGAGGAATGGAAGTCTTATTTTGGAGGGAAACTCATCATAAATACTTTAAGAAGACAATTTTACAAATTAAATGCTATGTGCTTGAATGCCTCTGATTATATATATTTTAGTTTTCAGTATTTCTTGCTGGCATTGCTTTACTCCCTCGGTCTGGTACCATTTCACACTACTCCGATCCACACAGGCCGTCAAGTTATCTGTGAGGTCCAGATTCAGTAGGTCGTCACGCCAACAAGCATTACAAAGCTACTAAATGCTACCGTGAAGCTCACTCTGGCAGGTCACCCTCCTTACGTACTATTCTACTGACTTCTTGGCCGTGAAATACAAAATATACTGCAGAAATAAATCCCTTTAAAGACCACAGGAAAAGCAACACTCTCAAAAGAACATGTTGCACTGCCATTTAAAAAAAAAAAAAAAAAAAAAATGAAATGGCAGGAAGTAGTTTGTTCACTGCAGAATAGAAACTGTACGTATTTTTGACACAATGTGAATTAGGGATGTCGAAATATACCTATTTAAAATATACTTATTTAGTCACGTCAGTCGTCAGTATCGTCAGTCCCATGAGTCACGTGCGTCACTAGTCACGTGATTTGTTAGTCATTGAAGTTAACGCCAACCACGACCATTTCCTAACCCTAAGTGGGTGTTTTCTCTAAACCTAACTTCCTGTGAAAACTAAAGATTATTTTGAAAGGACACTATGCACGTAACGAGCGTATGTTGACACGCCGTCCCTGGTCTGTCCAAAAGTAACGCAAGAAGGCTACGCTGTGTGCCAGCTCAGCCGTCGCCCTGCTGAGAGCCATGCAGAGGCAATAGAAATGCTCTGAATTACGTATGTAGAGCCTTTTAAAGATGAATTTGACTGATAGCATTTAAAAAAAAAAAAAGAAAATGTATATAGATATCACAAAATCGTTATCGGGAATTTTTTTGGCCACAATTATCATGTGGTGAAAATCTGATATTGTGACAGCCCTAATGTGAATCTATCACCTCATAACTGATACTAATACTTATTGGATTTTCCTCATAAAAGTGTACTGTGCTATAAAAAAAAGCAGGTGGTGCTCTTTGTATATTCCTACAGCCCTTGCAAACTATTAATTTAAAAAAGCAACAAGGATGCTCAAAACATGTTCAAATATGTAAAAGTTGAGCTGGTTTGCTTCTGGACCAGAAAACAAACAGATGAGATTTGTTACCCAGCTGTGTCAGTGCAGATGTTTTTTATTGTTGAATCCACCAGTGAAGGACAGATGTGAACCTTTTTTACGCCATATCTTTATTTCAATCTGACTCAGGATCGGCGTCAGTGACTGAGATGAGGATCCGCCCGCACACCCTGGTGGTCCAGTCATACCGGACTCCCACGTTCTGCCACCACTGTGGAGAGATGCTGTGGGGCCTCGTTCGACAGGGATTGAAATGTGACGGTAAAGCCGCTCAGTCACCTTTATCGTACGCCAGAAAATGTTGTTAAAAAGTACATTTGTTGTTTTTAATGTAACATTTTCAGTATCATGGATATAACTACAACTCCAGTCCGTGTCTCCTCCTCCACCTCTCCCCGTCTTCAGGTTGTGGGTTAGACTTTCATAAACGTTGTGCTTTCCAGTTGCCCAATGACTGTAGTCGAGCACGGCGTCAGGTCAGCGCCAGCCTCTCCCTGTTTCCTCCCCGACGACCACGCACACACTCCCTGTCCAATGCGGCAGGAGGCAGTCTGGAAGAGGTAAGGTTGACAACTTGAACCTGTTTTTAAGGGCCTAAAATGACCCACTAATCACATATTTACGTATACTTTCAAGTAATATAAGATGATCTGTGCCACTGACGACTCTCGCCATCCGTCCTTCACCAGATCAGCATGTCCAAGCCATCCTCCAGGCCTCCGTCCTGGGCGGAGCCCCCGGTCTGGCTGGGAATCGGGTACGGCGACGAGAGCAGGGCTCAGGTCCCTCACACCTTCCACATCCACAGCTACACCAAACCCACAGTGTGCCAGTACTGCCACCGGCTGCTCAGAGGGCTCTTCAGACAAGGGCTGCAGTGCTCAGGTGAGAGGGATGGAGGGCTTTCTGCTGGTCGGGTTAGATCAGGGGTCAGCAACCTTTACTGTCAAAAGAGACATTTGAGGCAAAAATAATTCAAGAAAATCTGTCTGTCTCTTTATAGTCTAAGTATATAGTATATAAGTCTAATGCAGTGAGGGCCAAAGGGCAAATGTACTACGGAGTATTAGGGCCACATTGACGGAAAAAATAATCTGAGATTTACAGAATAAAGTCATAACTTTACGAGAAAAAAAGTCGTAATATTACGAGAATAAAAATTGTAAAAAGAAAATAGCTCGTAAAATTACTACGACTTTTTCTCGTAAACCTATGACTTTATTCTCGAAATATTCTGACTTTATTCTCGTAATATTATGACGTTATTCTCGTAATATTATGACGTTATTCTGGTAATATTATGACTTTATTCTCGAAATATTATGACGTTATTCTCATAATATTATGACTTTATTCTCGAAGTGGCCCTACTACTCCGTCGTACCTTTTAGACCTACAACAATGATAAATAAAATTGAAAATGTAAACAAAAAAAACAGTCATTCATTTCCACTCATTTCTTTTTTTTTAAATCCACAGGGAGAGGGGCTAAAGCTAAAATGCTTGTGTGTGTCTCAGAGCTCAGTCTGAAATGAAAACTAAACTTTAAGTCACACTTATAAGTCAATTAATGGCTCTATTTATAAACCCTCATGATGTGACTGAGTGAGTTTCTCTGTGTTTCAACCTGCCACCTCTCCTCTCTTTTCCTCTCAGACTGCAGGTTTAACTGCCATCGGCGCTGTGAGCTGCTCGTCCCCAGAGACTGTCCAGGAGAGAAGAGAGGCATCAACGGGGAAGGTGGGCAACCGGTCCCCGGAGGTCTGGTTTCTGTTCAGTATTCTGTCCCTGTAACTTCCTGTTAGATCTTGGCTCTTTGAAAAGGCCCCCGCTGCTCTGATGTTCCCATAACCCCCGCGATGACTCAGAGCTGATTCAGCCTCCAGCTCAACAGGATCTGATAGATTCAGGACTCATTTTAGATTCCCAGAAACATAACGTTCGTCCCAGCAGTGATGATCATCAGTGGTATGATGATTCAGGGTTTAGTTTTAATATGGTTATACTGTACCTGCTAAACATCAGCATATGACTTTAGCAACCTCCGTGCAGCCTCAAGATTAAATCATTCGTTCCAGCTTCTTATATGTTAAGATGTGCTCCCTGTTTTCATATCATTACAAAGTGAATATATTTAGGTTTTGGATTGTTGGTCAAACAAATCAAGAAATTTCAACACCTCACTTTTTTCCCCCCTATTTTTTATTTAATAAAAATTATACTTCATTATTATTATTATTATGATTATTATTGTTATTATTATTATTATTAATAATAATATTAATAATAATAATAATAAGGATAATGATAATAATAATAATAATAATAAAAAACACCTCACTTTGGCATTTTCCCTTATTTTTTGTTATTTTATAAAAATAATACTTTATTAGTAGTAGTAGTATTAATAGTGTTAATAATAATAATAATGAAGATAATGATAAAAATAAACTATTTAAAAATATTGCTTAATACAAGAGATGTAGCTCAAAGTGCTTTACAAAAAAAGAAAAAAAAAATTAAAAACACATTTAAACAAGGGCAAATAGAATAAGTGAAATAAAAAAAAAAACAGAGACCATTAAGAATAATAAAAATGAATAAAGAAAAATTAAGATTAAAATTAATAGTAGAAGAACCTAGTATAAAAGTACCTAAAGTATAAAAACCTTAAAAACCTTTCAGCTTCTTTCTAGGAGAGGATCTTTATAGGTACTTTGACAATGATAAAAGCTGTTTTGGTCACCGTAATTATAAGATGTAAAATGTACCTCTGACTCTAGAACAATAGCCCTAACAATGAACATGATGTCACTTTCCCAGAATCCCCAGTAGTGGGTCACAGCTGCCCACCGGACCCAGGGGACAATGACTCAGTGCTCACCAGCATGACAACACTAGAAACCTCTGACGATGATGAGATGTCCACCGACGGAGACATGATGACTGAGACCAAGGAGGACGAGCTACCGCGAGAGACGATGAGGTCAGAGGGTTGTTGATTTATTCTGATGATGTCATCCCCTTTTAAAGGTGACTCCGGTGTCCTGTTGGCACCAGGCAATATCCTGATGATGTCAGACGGTTGAATCTGACTCCTACACACTAAAACACTCATCTTTCCTGTTTTCCATCACTGGATTCATCTGCATGACAAACTTGGTTGTAGTCTGTGAACTCTGGGTGCTACTGTCACCGAGAGGCCTTTAGAAGATACTACAGGAGACAACTGCTCCATCAGTGCAACGGAAAGTGACTTTAATTCAGTTTTTATCCCTAAATAAGCCTGTTTCTCTTCTGTCTTTTGTCTTCCATCCCTCCATCAGTCCGTGTTTCAGCAGCAACATCCCTCTGATGAGGCTCGTCCAGTCGGTGCATCACTCGAAGAGGAGACCAGGTGGAGTCCTGAGAGAGGGATGGCTGCTGCATCACACCAACACTGACACACTGGTGAGACACACACACTGGCTTTTTACAGGTGGCAACCTCCGGGGTCTGAAAAGTGAAGCCAATGTGGAACAGAAAACTCAGTGTGTATATTGTATAAGAGATGACTCTTAAATGTATTGGTGTGATTGGGACATACTGAAAGGAACTGCAGGTGAATAAAATAAGATAAACTTGATATAACTTGATCTTTTTGAATCATTTCTGTGGTGTGTTCTCCCAGAGGAAGCGTCATTACTGGATCTTGGACTGGAAGAGCATCACTCTGTACCAGAACGAGAGCAGCACCAAGTACTACAAGGTACAACTCGTGACCAACAAACACTTCTGTGGTACCCTGTGGTTTCATTTAGTACGACTGACCTTAAACACACCAGAATCAGTTGATGCTGATGCATTTTCATAAGACTTTGTGTGCGTTCAAACAGGTATATCTTTTCATACATGCCTCTCTTATGGTATGTTTTTTTTTTTTTGGAAGTTTGGAAAATGCTTAATTGTTTCATAGTTATGTTTTCAAGGTTAGGAATATGCTTGAATTTGAATATACTCCTTGAAAATGCTTGATTTTCAAGGGATATCTATGAAAAAAAGACATAACGTAACTATATAGATCCAGAGAGGAAAAAAACAAACAAATCTGAATTTATTTTCCACTCACCTACTTACCATTATTATTATTATTATTATTATTATTATTATTATTATTATTATGAGTCTGTTTGTTTGGGTGTTTTTTCTTGCTTTTAATTCATTTAATTTAATTTATTCATTTAATTTGACATTTAAAAAAACAAACAAATCAGAATTTATTTTCCACTCACTTACTTACCATTATTGTTATTATTATTGTTGTTGTTGTTATTATTATTAGTCTGTTTGTTTGGTTGTTTTTTCTTGCTTTTAATTCATTTAATTTATTTATTAATTTATTTATTTATTTTTTTCCCATCAAAATATTGGACTGGTCATTGGTATTGTGTGATGAAGTTCTTTTGTATTCAGTCAATAAATGAGTCAATAACTAAAAACTAAAAATGAGGAAAAGATAAATAAATAAATAAAATTGCAGTTTGACTTCACACAGTTGCAAACATGTAACAGTGAGATATTTTGACACTCGAGAGACTACAATAAGGAATAAATTCTGAAAAATTATGAAGGTTCCTTCATTCAATGTCTTAAAAATGTCTTTGTGACATTTTTTTCTGACTTATATTCATGACTTATATAATAACTATGAACATAAAGTTTACAGAGACCAGGGTGAGCACAACGGATACTAAGAACAATGTTTAAAATAAACGCAGAACATCATGTATTTCGTTTCTGAACATCTCTCTGGCCTCTCCTGCAGGAGATCACTCTCTCTGAAGTGCTGCAGGTCCGAGGCCCCGCCCACCTCTCCGTGCCCTCGTTGCCAGGCAACAGCGCCCACTCCCTGGAGGTGGTGACCGCCTCCCTGGTGTACTTCGTGGTGGCCGGAGAGAACGGGCCGGCCTGGGAGAGCGCCATCCGCCAGGCTCTGATGCCAGTGCAGAGCAGCGGAGGACACGGTGAGGAGAACCACGGTGAGAGGATTATTATGGGATGTAAAGGAAAACATGCAGAGTTTATGTAACCCAAGTGTGATGAGCTGTTTTTTCCATTAATAACTTATTACACAAAACTCAATGTGGGTGTTTGAACATATCGGAAATATCAGGGTTATATAACAAATATGCTTATTAATAGACAACGTCCAAACAAGCATGAATCAGAGATGTTAGACAATAACTGCTTATTAACATCATCTCGTTTCTGTGTGGATGAATCTGTTCTGATTACAGATGAAGATTCACGCAGAGACAGCTTGGTAAGCATCAACTCCATACTGTCGGATTTATAATGAATCACAGTGAACTTGTTCTTCATACCGCAGTGTTAAAGTGTGTGTTGATGTGTGTTGATGTGTGTTTCAGGACATCAGCTCGGTGTATCAGATCTCCACAGACGAGGTGCTCGGCTCAGGACAGTTTGGAGTCGTCTACAAAGGTGAGCACATTCTTCAATTATTACTATATAATTGTCAGATATTTTTTTCGCAACCAGATAAGAATGTTTTTTTAAATATTCTTGGGAGGTTTGCAGTCGAGGCAAAGATGAAAATGTCAACGCTTTACTTTATGGCTTCCTAATTTACTAATAATTTAGCAAAAGTTTAGTTATTTAATTAAATTAATTATTATTTATTTTATTATTTTGTTAGCATTTGTTGATTTCTAGAAGAATTTCCTTGAAAGACTCATTTTAAACCCTGTAAACAATAATTTATTCTTGATTTATTATCGCCATTCTTCATATATGTTCATAATCAGTTGTGGTAGAATGACTAAGGTCTTTTACTTAAAGTAAAAGTAATATAAATACTCTGTTACAAATACAAGTCCTGCAATCAAAATATTACTTGAGTAAAAGTACAAAAGTATTAGAATAAAAATATACTATTAAAAGTATTTACTATTATGCCCAGGTCAGAATAATATATATTATATTATTGGATTATAATTATTGATGCATTACTGTTTACATCACATTATTATTGCAATAAACTTACTTAGTTACATTACATCACTGTTCATAATTCATTCATTCACATTTTTGGGCTTATTTGTGCTGAATAAAAGATTAATTAATTGTAATTAATTAATTAGATATGTGCTAATTGACCACTGTCTTTTATTACACTAATTACAGGATACTTTTTAGGAATTTTTCCAGGAAATGAAAGGTACAGTGTGTCGCATTTAGTGGGATCTATTGGCAGAAATGTAATATAATATTAATAAGTATGTTTTCTTCAGTGTGTAATCACCTGAAATTAAGAATCTTATGTTCGTTAGCTTAGAATGAGCCATTTACTGTATATCTACATAGAGAGAGAGAGAGACTAAAGTTATATAAGTGACTTATTTGTCATTCCTCAGGTACTCACAGGAAGTCCGGTCGGCCAGTCGCCATTAAAGTCATCGACAAGACGCGCTTCCCCTACAAACAAGAGCGACAGCTGAGGAACGAAGTGGCCATCTTGCAGGTGCTGATTCGTGATTTAGCTCTCTATATTCATCATGAGATTATTTTCTATAACATCTAATACGTTGTGATGCCCAGAATCTGTCCCACCTCGGTGTGGTCCTGTTGGAGGGGATGTTCGAGACGGTGGAGTACGTATTCGTCGTCATGGAGAAGCTCCACGGAGACATGCTGGAGATCATTCTGTCCAGCGAGAGAGGCCGACTGCCTGAACGCAACACCCGCTTCCTGGTCACGCAGGTAAGATCGCTTTCATACATACTCTGGAGCTCTTTTTTAATTATGCTAATTTCATATCACAGCGGTTCCCAACCTGGAGGCCAGGACACCACAAAGGGTCAAAAGATAAATCTGAGGGGTCATGAGATGGTTAATAAGGGGGGAAAAAAATGTTTTTTCCAGACATATTGTAGATTTTTGATTTTCCGGACTCTAAAAACGATTCAAATTAAACAGTCTGAGAAGGAAACATTACTCATTTGTTAAGTCATAGACTGTATAGAAGAAGTGGACATAGCCACCGTGACATCACCCATTAGTTGGTGGACTGCCGTTTTGAAGGGTCGTGTCTAGAAGGTAACCCACAAATTGTGAAAACTTTGAAAGACGTACCTATCCTAACCTTAACCATCTCGTGAGAGTTTCGCAAATCTATGTCTGACCTTCTAGCTGCGACTGTTTTGAAGCCATGAGATTGTCATTTTGGCTGTCGCCATCTTGTTTTTTGGCCATTGCCATCTTGTTTTTTTTTGCAACCAGAAGTGACACGAGAGGATGGAGCTAAGTACAACTGAACGACCGATTTTTAGTCCACCAAAATGTTACAATTAACTTTCATGAACTGAAAACGCACTGTGAAAGGGTTAATCCAGGTAACTCCTAGACCGGACAACGCCGTGGTAGCAACCTGCCAATCGCAAGGTAGCCACACCCTAAAGCATACCCTGCTTCATGGTCTATTTGACTCTGAATGGGACCATAATCTACTAAATGAACATCATGCTGTATTGAAGAAGACTTGAAACTAGTGATTGAGACCATAAACTCATGTTTACAATGTTTACTGAGGTAATAAATCAAGTGAGAAGTAGGTTCATTTTCTCATAGACTTCTATACAATCAGACTTCTTTTTGCAACCAGAGGAGTCGCCCCCTGCTGGCTGTTAGATGAAAAGCAAGTTTAAGGCACTTCCGCATTGGCTTCACTTTTCAGACCCGGAGTATTTGAAATGTATTTATTTATCTTTTACCAAACAAATGCAATGGTAATGCTTCTTTATCTTCATGACTAGTTTTGACCAGTTATAGCCAGATTGTATTCTTGCTTGTTTTAGTCCACACTCTTTCAGGCCGCCTCTCAGCCATGAAAATGGGAATGTTTTGACCTTCTGCATAAATAAATCTTTAAAATGATGTATATTATACTATTACTCATAGTCATACTCATGTTTTTGCCCTCTGTGTTGCAGATCCTTGAGGCTCTGCGGTATCTGCATTTCAAACACATCGCCCACTGTGACCTTAAACCCGAGAACGTCCTGCTGGCCTCTGCCGACCCGTTCCCTCAGGTGGGGTTTTCTCATTGTTTTGTTTTGTACACCGTGTTTTAAAGTACCAATTGTCTCAACAGCACGTTTAAATCCACTCTGTGTTTAAAGGTGAAGCTGTGCGACTTCGGCTTCGCCCGCATCATCGGCGAGAAGTCTTTCCGCCGCTCGGTCGTGGGCACGCCGGCCTACCTGGCGCCCGAGGTGATCAGCAGCAGCGGCTACAACCGCTCTCTGGACATGTGGTCCGTCGGCGTCATCATGTACGTGAGCCTGAGCGGCACGTTTCCCTTCAACGAGGACGAGGACATCCGGCAGCAGATCACCAACGCCGCCTTCATGTATCCACGGCAACCGTGGGCCTCCATCTCACTGGAGGGTAAGGATGGTTTCTATTTCGTTATGAAAACTTATCCTGTGACACTTTCTGAACGCAATTCAAATGTCAGATTGTCCTTGAATGCATCATCAAGGAGAGTTAATGTTGTTACCTGCTGGCAACTGCATTATTATGTAACAGATGACTAAATGTTCACTGTTATAAATTACTGTACTGTACTTGCCGCAGGTAAATTTAAAGTTTCATTCATGGATCACTGTAAAAATATACTGGGAATATTGTATTTTAACTCCTTAACATTCATTTTGCTTTAATTTTTAAGTGTCTTAAAGGTTAAAATAAATCCCCTTATTCCACACTACCTGCCAGCATCGCATGTATTTCCTCCTGTTGGCCACCGGGTGTCTCCAGTGGACAACTTTTAAACCATTTGGAGTAAATCCTCTGTGTCTCTTCTCATCTCCAGCTGTGAGTCTCATTAATAACCTGCTGCAGGTGTCGGTCAGACGCAGGTTCAGTGTGGGAAAGACACTGGGACACCCCTGGCTGCAGGTGAGATATCTGTTACACTTGTTTCTAGTTTGATATGAGCAGGATTATAAAGTGGCTCTGTTGAGAAGCTGGTCTGTCAGCACAGTTTTCACCCATCCCACGAATGTTAGTCAAGAAGAAATAACTTTTAGTTTTTCCAGTCATAATTGGAACATTGAGTTCTTTAGTTTAAAGAAATAATCATGGTCGGTATGCAATAACCCCTCCCATCGATAAAGACATACTGTATGCTTCTTAGATTTTATGTAATTTTCACTGACCATTACATGTTTTCTATCTAATTTTCTAGGATTGAGTTGCATATCTAAATTTTAGTAAGTCATTGCAGAAGAACATACTTGTTTTGTGCTCCTAATGTATTAATATTGGACCATTTCAATGTACACCAACTCGACATAATATACTATGACTTCTTACTATTTTTGACATACTATACTACATTTTAAATACTTTTTATGACATACTATATTATGACTATTACTTTTTTTACATACTATACTATGACTTTTTAAGGACTTATTGTCAATATAATATACTATGATTTTATATTACTTTTTTTTCAACATACTATACTATGACTTCATCACTATTTTGACATACTACACTATGACATTAAGTACTTTTTATGACATACTATACTTTTACTTTTTGTAACTATTTACATACTATACTATGACATTTAAAGTACTTTTTTCGACATACTATATTATGACTAAGGACTTTTTATGACATCCTATACTATGACATCCAAGTACTTTTTATTACTTTTGTTTGGACATACTACACTATGATATAATAGGTTGGCGTACTGACAAAACGGAGGCATATTGTTCTACTGGCAAAAATGTTATGTCATTATTAAGAAAAATTCCACTGATTGAACTGCAATCCCTCGTTCCTCCTGCAGGACTTCCAGCTGTGGTGTGACCTCAGGGAGTTCGAGCAGCGGATGGGCTGCAGGTATCTGACGCACCGCGGGGACGAGGAGCGTTGGACACGCTACGCCCAAGAGAGAGGCCTGGACTTCCCATCCCACCTCTGCTTGGACTCCGACATGTGACCTCGGCAAAAAGGTCAGATACTTTACTAGTCTGTACAGCTTTGATAAAAGAGAGGAGGCATCACGCTCAGAAACATCCTGAATTTGTCAATCGGCAGTGAACCAAATATCTTTGTTGTCGGCTATTACACATGTAGCATTACGGAGGTAATAAGAAAAAACAACACAACTGCTGTTTAGTAATATAATTTTCCTTTTTTATTCCAAGTTGAGGTTTTTTAAAATGTAACTGTGTGAAAGTGAGTTTTTGCAGCATGAGTTGAGGAGGAGAATGGAGCACGTGAAATTAAAATATCATCGTACATACGGAGGAGCCGACTCGCACTGATTATCATGGCCGACCTGTCAATGGGACCAAAACCCTATTTGCTTTTCGTCACTGACATAGGCCTGCTATGGTCCCACATACAGTATTGATTCTTCTTATTTAGTCCATAACTTTCCTGATGCCCTGTTGTCTCTCACTGCGCGACACCTCTCTCTCTCTCTCTCTTTTGTGTGTCCCTACTCCATGACGTTAAAAAAAAAAAAAATGCATGTTTAGATGTTAAATTTAGCTGAAATACATTCAAACTAAATGTGGAGAGAGGTGTGTGGGATCGGTCTTTCTGTCTTCGTTCTTAAGTCCCCATCCAGCCATGGCCCTCTCTTCGTCTATATTTACCCACAGTGCTTTGCTCTTAGTTGCTCTCTCTGCGTCTTAATATTCCGTGCTTCAAAGTTTCGGTGCTCCCATTCTCCCTCCGCTGTTCCTGAGCTTTTAAGATCTTCAGGTTAAATTAACTTAGCTTTGCTAACATTCAGGTTTCACAGTGCTGTGGTATTTATTTTTTTTAACAGAGTGAGTTTCTTTTCAGTATTAGACTGGCTTCGTTACATCATAGCACCTGACCTGCTTTGCTCCGCCGCTGACTGAAATGTTCCTAATGATACCGTTCGTGTCTTTTGTATGATTTAAGGAAGAGGTCAGAGACTCACAAAGACAGCGTTTCTAAACTTCAACATAGCATGCATCTGCACAAATACACAACCAACCAAGCCAACTGACCATCCAGCTTTTTTCATCATGTTTTCTTCTTTAATTACCCTTCTACAAAAAAAATATGTCATCTGAGAGAGAGGCGGGAGAGCAGGAGGCTTTGCTCAACTCTTCTTCTTTTTTTTCTAACTGACTCTCACCCTCATTACCTCCTTCTGTTTAACGTCTCCTAAAGGCAGGTATGGTATATGTATGCTGCTTACATAATTCAGTGCAATACCCGGCACATTCCTGGCTTTTAAAGGCACTCTGAGGGCCGGTCCAAACACAGCTTCTAAGGTTTGAGCAAAGCCTTCTCCTCTCCCCCTCTCTGGGCAGTGTTTTTTGGGCATGTTGGGAGGGAAGGGGAGAAAGTTAAGATTTGAAAGAGGAAAAACTGATAGTATAGAAGGACAGTGGAAGGGGTTTAAATCGCTCTCTCCACATAGGAGAAATAGTAGGAGCTGGGAAGAAGGGATAGGAGGAGGTGAAGAGAAGCAGCTTTGTTTATAAGTCGCTCTCTCCGTAGAGGGCGCTGGAGAAGGAGATGTAGTCCAGGGCGCCGGAGGGGCCATCGGACCCGATGTACCTGGTCATGCGGCTGATGCAGTACTCGGCTTGCTCTGGCGGCAGCTCTCTGCGCAGCTCGTCCACTGTGATGTACATCTGGAGGAGAGAGAGGGAGGCAGGGTGTGATTAGTATTGGACCATCGCACATGTTGCGCACTAGTCGGGCCTAGTGTTGAGGTTGCGCAAGTGTAGTCGGACCTAGTGGTGAGGTTGCTGTATGTGAGTGCTTACCTTGTCTGAAGCCAGAATCTTGAAGGAGGCCATAACTTGTTCTGCAGTGTCAGTCTCAGCGGTCTCGCGGGTCATGAAGTCGATGAAGGCCTGGAAGGTCACCACGCCTGTGTTGTTGGGGTCCACCAGGGTCATGATGCGAGCAAATTCAACCTCGCCCTATTGGAGAGAAAAGGATTACTTTACCGTTATACTATGTTACACTGTGACGTCTTTTTGACATACTAAACTGGGGCTTTATTTGAAACCGCCTACTAGAAACTACTAACGAACGCAGTATGTGGTATACAGTATATACTGCGTTCCTTAGTACTATGCAGTACGAAACTGCTGAATCAAACAATAAAAGAACAAAACTCATACCACTATTGAAATATTATCGAAAAATACAACTTATTGAGCTTTTAATTGTTTTTGTTTATGATCAATGTTTGTTAATTCTATAAGATATTGCATGGTTTAGTTTTACCTACCTTTTCTTCAATATACTATACTGACCTTTTTTTTTGACATACCATACTAGGACTTTTTTTTACATAATTAATTCACTATGACTTTTTAAAGGACTTTTTTCGACATACTATACTTTTACTTTTTTTTTTTTTTTT